>BMAU01000776.1:0-192439 GCA_019973935.1 Trichonephila clavipes | reverse complement strand
GAATGAGAAAGGTTTATTTCCCCGTCTTCTAAAGGTATAACTCAACTTTTTAATTAACCTAATTCCTGCATGTCTTTTCTCTTTGTAAATATCCCCTTTTGTAAATATTTCCCTTTAACTTTAAATAAATTATTTTTTACTTAAATGAAGTATCTGTGTTTAAATGACTTTGATTCAATCAATTCATCAATCACCCTTAAATACTTACCCCTATACAACCCACTTTCGCCAACCTAAAATCCCGCCTTCTGAAGAGTCTGATTTTTATTCGAAGATTTATTCGACTTCCATATATATATATATTTATATATATATATATATATATATATATATATATATATATATATATATATATATATATATATATATATATATATATATGGGTTTTTTTATCTTTCTAGAACATACCTTTTAATTTTAACCCTGTATGTGATTCGCACAATTATAAATTTTGAACATGTCAATTCTAAATTGAAATTTATTCCCTTAGAACTTTACTTGGAACTGAAAATATTTTATTTACAATACCAAAAAAATGAATTATTTTTTATCTGTTGATATCGTTTTTTTTAGTGTATTTTAGAATAAATATAATTTACTTCATTCTTAAACTGACTTTAATAAAAATAATCCTTGTCAAAAAAATCTCAAAGTAAAATATTTCACAGAACTACACGCATACAAAAAGAAATGAAAATTCTTATGAGAAAACTGTTTCAAGATTTTCTTTTTGTTATTTGATTTACGACGGAATTATGAAGCCTTTGACCAGGCATGTGTGTTCTGTTAAACCCAACAGCTCTTTGTCTTTTCTTCTTTAACCAGTAATAACGAGTGGTTTAGAAGCAATGTTTAACTATACTTATCTGTTAGAACAGTGCTTCTCAAACGTAGAGGCCCCCTGGGGGCGCGATGACCTTTACGAGGGGGCGCGAGCATATCGAAAATAAAAGATTTAAAAAATAATTAGTTTACTGGAATGAATTAAAACAAAATACTTTCAGACGTAATAAAAAATGCACTTTTACTCTGATATAATTTATAGGCGGTATTAAGCCATCAAAAATAAAAAAACTTCTTCAATACCTAATTAGCTATCTTTGATCCTATAACCAAATAAAAAACTTTTATTTCATTTGCTGTCATCCCGTGATGAGAGATTTTTTATTACGCTTTTCTTTAACCTAACATACTACTCTTTCAGAGAGAAACCAGATCCCCGGATCCAGAATCGAAAAACTTTAGGAACATAAAAATTTCATCACTGTCATTATTTTTGAAATACTGCACATTATAGCTGTAATCTGTTTGACCTTCTAAGTTAAGTTTTTATGATATTTGGAAAACCACGGAGAGCACACACACACACAGCACATGAAGGATTACTTGGCCAAGACATATTTTTATAAATATTCTCAATGTATAAAGCATAACGAAAACGTTTCACACAATTTTTTAGCAGTAACATACATGTTATCATAATGAATATACTTTTACCCGAAGTAGTCGCGCGGGACACACAGATTACGAAATCGTTAATTCTGGCAAAACTGTTTATTTATTACCAAAGAAAAATTGAAAAGTCTTTGAAGGTAGGTAAGTAAACTTTCTCTTAGCTAACTTATTCACTGAATCATGATTTGTATCGTGTACAATAAAATAATTTTAAAAAGAAGGATTGGGGTGACTCAATAACCCGACCGTACTGTATAACATCAATTATAAATGCTAATTCTGTGAGGCTTAAAAATTACAATTCGCTTAAAACTAATTATAATTTGAGCAACGATTTTAAAAATCATTTTACGTTTTTGTAAACATTGTCGAGCACTTGGCTTTGCTTCCCTTACAATTCAGCTATTATTTCAATTATGTTTTATTTTCTTATAAATGAACTCGAGCAAAGAGCGGGCACTTCAGCCGATATACTTTTTAATGTATCAGTGCTGCACAGAATATTTTATATAATTAATTAATACTAAATTAAGAACAAGTTTAATAAGTATTAATGACGTCCATGAGCTTGTCTTGGAAAGCAAAGTTTTTATAAGGAATGCTTATGATTAGAAATTGACCCTCTGAGTTCTTTTTTTTTTTTTTCTATATTTAGCAGATATCTATATTTTGTCTTCTAAGCAGCTACCGCATTTTGTAATATGTTCAATTTAAAAATTAGAGAAAGGAAAAATAACATAATAATTATCCTATTATTTTATTTATTTATTTATTTTGCTTAAAAGTAGTATACAAAATTTTTAATACTTATGTTACTAATTTGTATGGTTTATAATTAAGATCGCCTATTGTAATTTTAGCTTCAAAGTGCATTATTATTGCATTCAGTACATTATTAATGTATAAGGGGGGCGCGAAAAAATTGTGATCGAAAAGGGGGGCGCCAGTATTGAAAGTTTGAGAAGCACTGTGTTAGAAGAAAAAAAAATTAATACACAGACGAAAAGAGTGATCCGGTGCGTATAGCTCTTCAGGGAACTCAAACGCCGATTATCTGATTATTTAGAACTCTACTTTTGTTACTTTTATAGTAGCTGATCGTCTCATTTGGCATAACTGGTTATAAACTACTCGACGAATTTGAAAGGCGCTTCTCGAGGATAGAACCCGCGATGTATGAATCCAAAGCCTAGTAACTTAACCACTAGACAAAAGTGGTCCCCTCTGTCCGAGGCTGTTACTGGCTTATATAGGAGCCGCTACACTACTCCCTCACCAGTGAGTCGGTGGATAGGTGAACGAACGAGATATTTGTTATGGCGAGAGGATGTACGGTGTGAGTTGTTGCGTTAAGTAAATCTGACGAATTTGCTGCGTCAAGTAAGTCTGATGACTCTTTTTTGCTGCATGAAGTGGGTCTAACGACTTTGGTTGATGCTTCAAGCAGATATGACGAATTCGGCTGATGCGTCAAGTGGCTTTGTCGACTTTGATTGGTTTTTGATTTGCGAGTAAATAGTACGAAGGCAGATCAGAAGGTTTTGCGTTTTTATTCTTAGCAAGGGTAACCAATATCGGTGATAGAACCTGCAACCTATTAATCCGAATCCATGACCACTAGATAAAAGTGATCACCACTGTCCGGAGGCTGTTACTGGTTTTTATAAGAACCGCTGCAGGGCTCATTATTTAAGTGGAAAGTTAGCTTATTGATTCTGAAAAAAATAGCAAATGTAGATCTCTCTCAAGAAATAAAATGTCCTAATGCATTGTAAAATCCGATGGTGTTTGTATTTATTTATTTTATCAGGGACCGAAACAGGTACTGGAAAGTATGGATATGGCCTTATTAATAATTATTGTTCGACAAATATATTGATATTTAAGGGCCATAGTGTCGGGAAAACAAACACAGAAACATTTTGAAAACATGCCGAATTCTGTTGCGTCATTGTGTTTGTAGTTAATGTATTTTGCATGATAATATCGCCAGTGTTTGTGCGGATGACCACTCGTGAAACCAGCCGGCAACCCACGGTTTATGTAACCGATTAGCACGAGAGTACCTACCTACAAAATTCATAAAATTTATTAAAATTAATCCCACAGCTACTACAGCACAATAAAAGTATACGACAGTAAAATGTTGGACACAAGTTCAAAATTAAGTTTAACACTCTATTCATACTAGAGCAGTGATACTCAACCTGCTTCCAGCGAACCACATGAAGCCCGGTGGGAAAAAAAAGGTTGCGAACCCCTGCGCTAGAGTTTTCGTATACTCGGAAAATCCTGTATTTTTCATGTCCACTATTTGCTACAGCTATAAGGATTGTATTGAAAAATGGAAAAGGAACTACAAATTTAAGTACATATTTATTTACATTGGTTATACGTTATGCAGAAATCCTAGCTATTATAGTGTAACATTTCTAAACAATCAATTGATCTATCTTCATTTTCTATTTGAAGCACCATGTGACTCAACTTTAAGATTATTTTTATTGTGTTTGGAAGAGTCAGAAAAGTCTAATACCTTAATATTGCCACATGCGTTTGCGGGGGTGTTAGGCACATTTGACCTGGGATTCCAGTTGTGTCACGTAAAAACGTCATAACAGTCACATGATAAAGACAAACACGTGTTTTCCATTGAATTTAAAACATACATTAAACTAATTATACTTGCTGTTTTCTTTTTGCAATTCTTAGATAAAATTTCAAATTTCATAATTGGGTAAAGGCGTTTAAATGCAATTTTAAAAAAAAATTGTTTAAAAATATTTTTAAAATTAATAAAAAAAAAACCTTATTGTAGTCATATACTTTTTAATAATAAAAAAAACATTTTGTATATGCATATTATTTTTTAAGAAGTTCCTTCAAAGATTAAAAGCTGGCAGCAACGAAGCGCGTGAGTGGATTAGCTGGAAACACAAGATTGCATTTATCGCGTGACTATGACGTCACGCGAGTTTTTGAACTATATACGGAAATTTCTGCGGGCATCTGGGTTTCAAGGAACCCTTATTTCCGTATCTGGCAAAAGTCTAAGATGTCATGGATTATCGTTGAGTTTTCATGCTCGTGGTGTACTGCATGGCTTTGGACGAGTGGTGACGGACCAGTGGGATGGGCTTCAAGGCTTGGATCTTGATTTTTTGAAGATTTCTGGAGTGAGGAGTTCAATGGAGAGATAGTCTCCCTATTGGTTGCTGGGAAGTGAGGATAATTGCACAAAAGTGGCTGCCCATGTGTGTGGGGGAGGTGAGTGTCAGTGGTGTTCTGACGCAATGTCCAGTGGAGGTGAAGAAATTATGAGGTCGAAAAAAAGGCAATCGGGTGGATTGTGAAGTGGTCACCCTCCATCATAGTGACCGCACGCGGTGCTGCTGTACTTTTAACTTAAGCATGGCGGGCGTTTAGCGCACTCCGCCATGAAGAGAGACATATAAAGAGGAATTTAAAACAAGACAATTATGGAAAGATTTTAAAAAGTACAAGTTATTATGAGAATTGAACTAAATTAAGTGCTAAGGAGGCTTATACAAGTCCAGGAGAATTATCCTGGGTCGCTTCTTTTAGTACTAGCTGTATAAAATTTTCTAGATTTTTCATATTAATATTATCTTAACTATTAAGAGAATTAAAGAAAGTTTTAGCTAAAATTTAAATATGAGTTTTGAAAGAATGTATTTTAATAGCATTACGAATCTCGTCGTTTTTCATGTACCTGCAAGCACCGACGATCATTCTGATTAATGAATTTTGCAGAACATCAAGTATATTTATGTTAGACTTAGCTGCATAACCCCATCCTGGACATCCGTATGCAATGATGGGACGCAAAACGACTGTATAGAGAAGCAAGGGTTTGAACTGATTGGCTTGAATCACGTAATTATCATTATCATGTGACTAAGACGTCACATGAATTCAGCCTATTGTTTTTATCGATAAGTCTCGCTTCGAAGAGAGCCCAGATGGCCAACAAAGACATGTTAAGGGACGTTCAGGACAGCTGTGAGAGACTCGACTGCCATCCTCCACACAAATCAATAAACGATTAATGTGTCATGAGGTGCTATTTTATTTAATAATTTAGCCCATCCGGCTGTTATCCGTGATTTCTATACATCACGGTGAAAAGGTGATGAGATTCTAAGCCCTGCAAATGTTAACCTTCCTTTCAATGGGACCCCTGGGCTTACATTTCTACAAGATATTGCCCGGTTGCACAAAGCAAGCCTTTCTACGGCTTGTTTTTGTGCTTTCCCAACACTTTTCTTCTAAATCGAGCACTTAAACATATCTGGAACCCGCCTTTCTTATTCACCAATTGGGAAGTTTGTGATGAACAATTCCGAAGGAGAGTGTCCATTAAATCTACAACTAAATCTACAAATTGATAAGATCTTGTATCAGAGTCAAAAATAGAACAACGCATTATTGATTTGTTTGTTGCTGTTGTTGTGCATTTAATTCCCATGATACTGCTTGCATCTCGTTTTCAATACATTTTCGTAAAATCTATCGAGTTTTCATAGTGATGTGATTTCATATATACAAACATCGATTTATATGTATGTAGATGAATGTATAAATAATATCAGGTAAACGTATACGGTTTTGATGCCTGGCCCCCATTCCTTAGTCGAAATTTTCCATTGCCATTTGGCATAAATGGGCTGTATTTCGTTGACACAGGGCTCAATTTTTAATTGCACCTTTAAATTAAAAAATATTTTCTCAAAATCGGCAATTTCTGATTCTTCTGCACTTAGTTCTGCATCTAACCTTTCAAAGTCTGCAATTAACCCTTCTAATCTTTGCAATCGAACAAGAAAAAAATTCATTCTTTAAATTTAAATCATCAGCTTCATTTTCTAACCTAGTTAAAGAACCTTTAACTCTCCCCCTTGCTACTTTTATCGACTCTTTTTTTTCTCTTCAGACATTCTGATAAAGTAACAATTAACGTATTGGGAGAACTAATTCACTGAGCGATTCGACTCGCAAGTCAAAATCTTAATTTAACAATACAATTTTAAATCAGATGTTCTTCTCTCTTTAATATATACAATATAATAAAATTTCACTTATCTGCTTCCTTTGAAGAATCTCGTCGGTGCCTCCCCTTGTATTTTCTTCCAGCCTTAATAATGTACCAGGTATAAAATACCAACAACCATTCAGCAGTTCATTTCTTTAATGACGCAAATCATTCACTTCTACATTCATTCCAAACTATGGTGCCAGATGCACCAGTATAAATAGCGAGAGCATTCCGGTTTTACCGTTGCCGTACAATTTATACATCCGAAATTATAAGATAAATAACAATATGCAAATTCCAACAATATGCCTTATTTATTATAGAATTAAATTTTCATACATTGTTAATTAACATCTTTATAAGTAACTTGTATATTATGCTATACTGAAATAAACTGTACTCATATATGAGATTTATAAAATGAAAAATTAAAAATATTATGTTGTTTTAGCTTAATTTAAATTCTCTATCTGAAATAATAAGAGAAGATTAGTTTGACTGTAATGTAAATATATATATCTTTTTTTTTAATTAAATGTCCATAAAATACAATGCATGGAAAAATTAAAATCTTTTCATTTGCCTTCTGTCATGACGATTATGCCGCGAGTTTTTTTTTTGAACAATTAAAAAACTTGTAGACGTTATTTTGTTAGCAGCCTTTGCCTCACATCTCACCGTTTGATATTTAATGCGAATATTTTCCCCGCATTTTGTTTCCTCTTTCATCGAACAGTTACCTTCGTTTCTTAAGCGTATTGTTAATCTAATATTTAGATACCTCTGGTCTAGCCATGGGGGTATTTCTTATGTTAAGAGCGGGAGAAATCATACATATTTTGGTCATATATGTTAAGAAGGTTTTCATTTTTGAAAAGAAAATTACGCGTTTCAATCGAAGGCTGAAGAAAAATGATAAAAGGAAAAATTTTAAGTAAAGCGTTTTTATTTTTTTTTGCGTGTTTTTCCACGTATATGAGACATATTCAAAGGGAGCGGTGAGTAAAAAGTTTAGCATTACATATATGTTATCAACCGTACTTCTCTTCATAGTAACTGTTTCCATTATTTTCTATCAGATGTGTATAAAAATTTTACATGATAAAAATAGAGGACAGAATTGTAATTTAGCCGTGTAGGCATATTTTGTACTCTTCTTTTAAAAATAATATGTTTATTTCTTTATAATATGATCTGACATAGTTTGTGTTCCTATTTTTCGTGCTGTGCTGGTCCGAAAAATATTCCTTTTTGTTTTCTGTAATGCAGTAAACAAATACATGAAATTCCCATTAAAACGTATATACTAAGTTAAAATCAAGTAGGTTTATTAATATTATTAGAATTATATGAATCTATTTTTCAAGCACGGGTATGCAATTAGTTTAAAAATTTGTAGCAGCGCAATCTTATACAGGTGTCCAGAGAAAAAAATAACACAAAGGCGACTGAATGAAAGAAGTGATTTTTCTGTTCTATATACAACAGTGTGTATTATTCTAAGCCAATGCACTGACTCCTCTGGAAGACATCCTTTATTTCATATATCATTTCAGACTTGGACTTCTGCTAGACGTCAAAAACAATCTCCAATGGACAACAATTGTATTTTGATTTATATTTACATTTGTTAACGTCGTACTCTGTCTTGACACTTAGCTCGGATTGTCGGCAATAGACCTCGTAATTTAGGACACCCTGGTCAAGTAACAATGGCGACACCAGAACTAGCATCCTATTTTCTAAACATCCCCACCACGTCAACGAGAGTACTTTGAGTCTCGACAGATATGATGTGCATCATCAACTCTACATGGAGGTTATTCAGTGGTACCAGGTCTCGCATCCATTACTCAGCGGCGCCGAGTTCACGACCATGATTACTTGGCGACCGCCAACCACCAGCGGTTGCCAAGATTTGTGCATCGGTTCTTCTTTGGTTTGAATACTCAAGGTTCTATCTTTTTCTCTGTCTAATCAAATGTTATATAGCAATGTAAATTAAGGTGACTGCCTACCTTCGGACCCAATTTTTTTATAAAAACAAATTTTTGAAACAAATTGAAAGTTTTTAGGAAGAAAATAAAAAAATATGTAAATATATAAAAAAATTTTAAATAAATATTGTACTTTTAGAAAAATTAATTGTTTTCAAGGAAATTTGGCCAAATTTTTACTAAAACGGATAATACTCTATAAAATTTCTAATACAATTATCATAATTTTCTTTATGCACAACATACATGTTACGGTGCTCTTCAAAATGAACCAAAATCTAAGAGAAATATTAAAATACAAAAAAAGTTACAGACAATTATGCATAGTAATATGAAAATTTTGATATTTTTAAAGTTTTTTCTTTATAAAAACTAACCTAAATGAAAAAGTATTTAGCCTACAACAAAACTTATGGTCCATTTTACGAAAAAAATAGTATAATAAACATTCCCACAAAATTTCAAAATGTTATCTGGTTTGGTTCTTAAGTTATCGTGTATTTGTTAAAGAGTTTCTTTCGAAAACATAGTTTTGAGAACTCATTTAAAGTTTTACCTTATTGCTTTTTTGCATAGAGTGTGATGTTTTTTTAAAATCCCTATAACTTTATTTCTATTTCACGTAAAGGAAAAAGAAAAACTGTTTTGGAAAGGAAAATGTTCAAACTATATGATTTTGAAATAAAAATGCCTTATGTAGATGAAAACTACATTTTTTAAGGTAGTCAGTCACCTTAAGTGTTCAGGGACATTAAAACTTATACATAAATGTGTTTCATCACGCCAAATTTAGCATTATTTTTCGGGATGATTGAATTCTGTTTTATTTGCATGCTAGGTATAAAATATGTTTTAACTATGCATAATTTTCTAATTATTTTTGTTGCTCTTTTTTTGTTTACTTTGCCTATAAGAACACTAATTAAATTAATAAGAAAGCTGAACAAAAATTAATTTTTGAAAATCATTTAACACGAAACAGTAGTGATTGAAATATTTTTTCGCGTTACAAGAATTTCCTGTTGAAGGGTATTGCATAAAAAGCAAAACAAAAACAAGAAAAATAAATTTATTAGATTACATTTTATTTGCATAGATATGTATATATGCATGCATTTAATATAAATCAACGAAACACAAAAACATTCAGAAGAACTTAATGAAATTTAATAAAGATTTTCAAGAGTTTTTTTAAATGCAAAACATTTATTGAGTTTTTGGAAAATAATCTGATATTTTTCTTTGAACTGTCATTTTTAGCACCAATTTGTCAACAACTTCTTCCATGCCATCCATTTTATTATTCATTTCACCATTGGAATGTGCGTCTAAATAACTGGGCATACATTTCAGGATGTTCCTCTTTTCGAATGGCGTGGGAATAGGAGCTGCCTTTTGCACTTCATTTTTATCGTCGGAATCTGCATCAATGATCATTTTGAGCCTTAAATACACTCCAAAATGTCTTTGTCTGTCCTAATTGGAGCTGTACACCCATTATTATCATCTACAGCAGCGAATTCTTTCGATGATACGGTATGAATAGTGGTGTTTTCCGAATTTTGTATGAAATGTAATCTTTTCGTGTTAAAAGTAAAAAAAAATGCCTGAAAATACATAATAATTTGTTGGGCCCCTTGTATTATTTTGTGTTAACCGATATTTCGTCTTAAGCGTTTTCGCGTTAAAAATAGTTCACTGTAAAATAATCTTACTTAGATTATTCTATATTCTAAAGACTGGCTAATCAGGTTAAAAAAAGATCCAGGCTTCTCAAAATTTTTAGAAATTTCTTCAAGATGTTTAATACAGCCTTTATTTTCTTATGTGATAGGGGTTTCATGTTTAGTGGTTTGATGCTTTTGAGTATATGGATACTTGGAAATCTATGGTATATGCGTTTCTTGAGGAAATTCATTTTAATTTTGAAGTTTTTTTCGAAATATCACCTTTTAATTTTAATCAATGAAATAAAATTCAATAAAAATGTTTTAAGGATCTTTAAACTAATAAAAATATAAATGAAATTTCAAATTTAAGCACCGTTTATTCAAAATGCTTTTTAAAATATTTAAAAAGTTAATTAAAATGTATCTGATAAAAGCCGCTTATAGTAAATGTTACACAAACTTTTAATCAAAGAGGTGTTAAATTTATAAGCAGTGTTATTGGATTTCGACCTTATTTCTATGCATAAAAACTGATTTCCTTCCAAAATCTCCATCTAAATCATCTTGTAGGATATTTTGCGAATACACGAATAGCACCTCCGTTAATTTACCACATAAGTTCCCGATAGAGTGGATGTCAGAAGAAAGTGTTGAGGAATCTGTAGAAAATGAGGTGCAAAATATCAGATCCCTTAGACCATGATGTATGTTGTAATTTTGATATCAATTTCGAGGAGAAAACAATATTTCGTAAATAATCGATTTTACCTCCCTCTGAACTTTATAAAGTTCCCTAAAATGTGGGAATACATTATAAACTCGAAAGCAATCAGTATAAAGAACATGAAATAAATGAAAAAAACTATGGGGAAAAATATTTGAAGTGCAAGTTCTTCGAATGAATATTTATTTTTGAGTATAGAAATCAGAAACTGATTTTACAAGAGAACAAATGAAATATTTATGATCTTGAAAAATATACGAAACGAGTAGTCTAAAAAGTTTATATCAGTCAGAATCTATGCATCACTTTTCAACACAAAAAGTGCACAAAACTTTGAAAAATATTTATTACTAATATGTTAATACTGAATACATCATAGCATTTTAGTTGAGGAAAGGCGCTTATAATACAAAATAATCACTGGTGGGAAAAATGGATTAATTGTTCGTTTGAATTTCAAAATATTTTCTAAAAGTTTTAAGAGAAGAAAAGTTGCTCTTAATGAGATTGTTTTTTATTGTAATTCAAGGTATAACAGTACCCTAAAAATAACAAAAGTATTTTTTTTTTTTTTTGCATTTTTCAATGATTTATATATTTTGAAAGTTTACCCGAAAATTTCAGATCGGAAAACCAATTAGTTTTTAAGATATTTGAAATTTTCTCAGTCTAGATTTTTTAGTTTCGGTTTCATTTTAAAGTATTATTGCTTTTCTAAATTGAATTAATTAAAATATGATTTTTAACGTAATAATCTTTTCAGTGTGAAGTGGCAATATTAACTGTAATTTGTATTACTAATATCATTTATGTTAGCTTATAATTTGATTTATCTCATAGTTATTTAATTAAGATTGATTTCAAGACTAGTATTTATTTTTACACATATTTTATACAACTTAGAAACTTTTTACTTTGCTTTCATTAACTTTTTTATTATTGAGAAAAGGGCACAGCCAAAACGCTATACTTGCTATGATAAATAATATGTGGAAGAGGTGGAATAGAACTGAAAGTGATAAACTAAATTCCATCCGTCATCTGATACTACAATGAGACTTCAAAATACAAATGTTCTGAATTCAAGTATTATACAAAGAAATGAACTTTTCCATGATGTACCAAATTATATTCTAATAAGCATATTGTAGTTCAGTATTATAGTATTTAAGGTCGTGCAACAAAAACTAACTTCTTAAACTGTACCGATCTGAAACTGAAAAAAACTAATTTTTATGTACGAATCTAGCGATATTTAGTTTAAGTTAGCAACATTATTATTTTTTGTGAAAATATTGGGTTAAGATTCAACTGAATAACCAGTCGTTACTACAAATACTATCAATGTTATGCAAAACTATATTTTGAAATAAAAAAGTAATATGTGTTCAATCACATATTTAATTAAAGTAGCGCTTTTTTTAACATAGAATATAAGTTCAAAAATAACATATTAAAAAGTAAGAATTTTTCAGTCAAAATTAGTATTTGTTTTAAGCCTTTACAAATTTTCAACACGTTTTTCTCAGATTTTTAATTTTGTAGATGTAAATGTATTCTAATCCCTAAGGATTTTATTCTGTTCAAGATAGAGTCTTAAAATTTTCAATTTATACTCCCAATTATATGTTCTATACAAATAAGTAGTGATTTAAGACTAAGATCTCTAGCTGTTTTTAAAAAAAATGCTAAAAATATTTTTTAAGATTATCTTTTTTTCCCCAGGCTTCGATATAAAAATAATTATTAAAAATCAACAAGCGAATAGATTTTCAAATTCATGCTAACTTTTGTTTCCAATAATCGAAGAAACATAAATCACTTCAAAAGACTAAAAAACTTTTAAAAACTGTGCATTTTGTAAAAGTTTAAGAAAACTTCAAAAGTTCTTAATTTCTGAAAGTTATAAAATAATGTGTGATAAAATTGACATTTTACTTTTAGAACGAGCTTAATAACAGGATCTAAAAGTAAAACATAAATTACTTTTATTACAACTACTTCCAAAAAAATTTTTTTTCAAAGGGAACTGCGAAGCTTTAAAGCAATCTAATTTATGTAACGTTTAATGTCCACTCACATGTCGATATTTTTATTATGGCTGAAAAGTATACATTATTTAAACTTTGTGCTCCTTAGTTTCGAGTCAAGTTTATATTGTTCTTCTGTAAATATTTGTTTTTAATATAAGATATAAAATTTCTATAAATTTAGAAAACAATATGATTTTACTCTTTAAATTCGAAATATTTATTTGAGAACATTAGAATATAGTTAACTTTTTTCCGCAGTAAATTTCTATTGCTTTTTTTAAAGTATTTAACCTTTGTGCTGCATGTATTCTTAAGAAGAAGTAAAATCTTACGTTTACTTGAAAAAGTAAAATTTAGCACTTGGTAATACGAAAGCTTTCCACGGCAAAAGAAATTTCAACTTGAAAGGAGTATTTCACATTGAAACATTTTTGGAATACAACGATCTCGTTTGACTAAGATTTTTCCGGCATCCTTTCCACAGAGGCATTTCAATTATAGTCTTCATGCTAAATCCCATTCGAATATGGGGGGAGAAATTTCCGAAAGAATGCAGCAGTGCTGAAAAAGGTTTTTGTGTTTCAACAAAAAATATGAGGTTTATGCTGCTGATGTTTTATGCTGCGCTTGCTCCAGAATCATGCTTCTCTTATCATGAAGGACATTAGCTAGATAGAAAGATATTCTCCTTTATGTCGAATCGAATAAAAAAAACACATTTGTTTAAAAAGAACATTTTTAAAGAAAACATACATAAAAAGAAGCATAGAATGATTCAATGTATTATTACGAATTTTGTGTAGAATAGTGTAAATGATTTGTATCTGGATGTGTAATGCCTTTATCTTACTCTAAATTAGATTTAATTTACGTTAAAATTGTAATATTCACAAGCAAAGCTATCCCTTATGTTATAATGGTGATTCAATGGGAATTTGGCGAAGTCTTGGCAATAGAGACAAGTTGTTGTCATGTTTGGCGATCAATTTAGCAACTTGGAGATCAAGATGGTGATCATTTTTGGCGAGTTCGAGACTCTCTGGATTCTTCTCAAAATTAGTAGCGAAATTCAGTAATTTCAAGACCTATGACACAAATGGGTTTTTTCTAGTATTATCCTAGATGGATACAAATAGAGAGATACTCGCCGAAAGTCAGTCAGTCTGGTTTTGACTAGCGATCAGTTAGTATTACTCTAATTGTTGAAGTGATTAGTGATTATCTGGGCTGTTGAACGAGCGATTGCTTGTGAATAAACTTGCGATCAGTTTGTATAGTCTTGACTGTTGAAGCGATTACTTCGGCTGTGGTGAACGAGGCTGTTGTTCTAAATCTCTCTCTATATATAAAAAGTTTTACGTGCTGATGTAATAAATTTACTTATTTATCTCGCATTCGAGAGAAATAATAAAAAGGCAGTAAGCCTTGTTCAATACTATGGCTACAAATTTGAGAAATGAGTATGAACAGTTGTATAACTATTATAATGGGGGCTGGTCCGTTCCTATCTCGATTACTTTTAGCAGTAATTATACAATTTTACAATACCTCGTTATCATATGTAAGAAATTCCACAAATACAGTTTTTTATATAAATTTCTGCTTCAATTTCATCAAAGCGTTTTGAAAAAATATTTATTTAAAATTATATGCATTTCCTCACAAATTTATTTCATTCATTTAAATTTCAAGAATGACTCATTTTGAATATTTCTCTGTATACTTATATTGAATATATATTGAATATTATTTTTATTTGTAATATTTAGTCTGTGTGTATTTTTTTCCTACTTTAAATATTTTTAGGGACTGATGTTAATCATTGGTAAATAAAATACTATACAAGAAATACATTTGTCTTGTGATGTAGAACTGGCAAAACTGTGACATAAAAATTTAAATTCTATACATACATGGAAGGGTCAAAAAGGCCCCGAAATAGGTCAATTACAAATTATTAAAAAATAGAACAATAATTTAATCTGATTGACCCTCAAAGGACTGCCTTCCTGCATATACAAACTTGTTCCAGCCTTCGTATAACTCTTCAAAACACTCCTGGAACCCATTTTTTGAGAGGTCTTTCAGTTGCTTCGACGTATTTCGCATCACCTCATCTGAATCCACAAAACGTTGTCCCTTCAATTTCATTTTCAATCGTAGAAACAAGTAAAACTACTATGGTGCTGGCATCGCTTCCATATACTCTCGTCAGCATCACGCGTGATTTCTCGAGCAAAATGCAGAATTTGATATTTGCTCGCTGCTCCAAAGATCCAACGAATGAAAAATTCGCTTTGTCAGAAATGATCTGCAGCTAACGCCGACATTACAGGAATTGGAATTCCAGATGGCTGCGCGTTTTTATTATAAGTGTTGCCAATCCTCGAAAGAGATATTTCCCCTTCAGCAAACACCTGCGTGAATGTAGGATAACATTCCGCGAACTTTTTGACTCTAGTAGTATATACATAGTCTTTGTGTTTTATTTTTTTAAAATAAACAGCTTTGGAGGCTTTTTTTTTAACTTTTTTTTCATTCCCTTCTAATATAGTTCCCACTCTCTCTAAATTTATCTTGGTGGAATTTTCAATCGTTAATAAAACACATTTTAAAGCGCTCAATTGAGCTGAAATTTTATATACACGATTGTTTTGGATAACAATACGATACTTTAATGATAATTAATTAAAATGAATTTCCACTTAATGTTCTGATTCTGTCCTTTGTATATACATATCTATATTAATTGTAATTATTTAATAAAAATCAGCTAAAGTAAACATTTTCTTTGTCTAAGTAGGAATTGACTTAATTTTTTTATATTAATTGTTTTCAATCATATGTTCTTCCTTTCAGTAGGTGTTGTTATTGATATGCATACCATTTCGCTAACACGAGCGTGTTTGTTATTTGGTTTCATATAAGAAAAGAGACAATAAAACTATTAAATTATGCTGAAAACCTTTATCTCGTCTATTTTAAAAACTCGGGAAGAAATATTTACGGTAGAACCTAGTTACCGTAAAATCATGTGTATAGCGCGCCTTTTAACTCAGAAAATTAGATCGAAATTAATTTATGTGCGTTATACGCCGGAGATAGAAGAGATAACTTTAAAATAAAAAAAAAGAGAAGAACATAAAAACGACAATAGACAATTGAATAAATACAATAAAAACAATTAGACTTATATATATATATATATATATATATATAAATATATATATATATATATATATATATATATATATATGTAGGAAAGTTGTATTCTTTACGATTTCGAATAATTAAAATATTTTAAATTTCCAGTGTACTTCGAGAGAGATATGTAGGAGATGGTGGCCTCAAAAGAACTGAATTGAATTGAGAGGCCAATCCAGGAACTCGGAGCGTCTGACGTCAAACGCATGAGGCATCTCAATGCCCAATCAGGGATTCGAGCGATGACGTCGAGCGCTTATAATCCCTTAGCACGGGATCGTTTTTTTTTTGGCTTGCTTGCATTCACTCGCACACCGGACACGACGGAGTGAGCTCGATGCCTCTTGGCCTTTAGAAACGGCATTTCTTTAAACCTAGAAATGTTTGACGCCCCATCTCTATAGGTGAATACTGTTCTCTTTCCGAATTGAGAGAGAGATTTTAATCTAATTTTCTTGTAAGCAATTTAAATCTATAAATATAATCTGTTTTCTTACTTTAATAAATTGATTTGTTCTTTAAATTTCGTTCATACTTTCTTTCGTTAAGAATTTTATCATTGCCCCTAGACACCCGTCCCACAAATTGGGAGCTCGACCGCGATGTTAAACTCGTTTCTTCGTATTAGGCATTTGCCTATATATATATAGCAATAGCCTTATTCATTATTTTTTCCTCGTGCTCACCTTTCAGCGACTTTTCTTTTTTTCAAAACGTCGAGACCTCACCCGTCCGTCGGTGTCAATTTCAACTTCCTTTCTAATGTATTTTTTTTAAAGTTTGCTTTGGAAAGAGTTCGCCAGCGATCCTGAGTGCTTCGTCAACAATTCCAGTGAAATTCAATTTGCATCGTTCAGGAATTTCGTCGTGATACATTCTATTTTTCCGGGCGTCGTCGCCGAGAATCAGCGAATCACCAGTTTATTTTAAAGAAAGGCCAGCCAGCGATCCTAAGTGCGTCGTCATCCATTCCAGTGAGGATCAGTTTGCATCGTTCAAGATTTTCGTCGTGATCCATTCTGTCTTTTTCGAGCGTCGTCATCGAGGGTCAGCGAATCGCCAGTTAATTCCCGCCAATGATCCTAAGTGCGTCGTCATCCATTACAGTGAAGATCAACTTGCATCGTTCAAGAATTTCGTCGTGATCCATTCTGTCTTTTCGGGCGTCATCACCGAAAATCAATGAATCGCCAGGTCAGTGTGGTACTTTCTTATCAAATAACGATTGCAGAAATTTACGAAACTATCGCCTGTTCATGTCATTTTTAAAATTCTTTTTCATGTGATTAATAACTAGGAATCGTGAATATTTTATTTTCTCCTCGCATAAATTCGTTTCGTAAAAGTGTTTTATAGTGAGAGTATGTTGTCTAATTAGCGGTAGTTATGGCTAACTAAATGATTTGATTTCGAATAGGAATGATTTGTGAAAATTGTGCATTGTTTTAGATAATATTTTTAGCAACTGGGAAATAGATATTTTGTCTATTTTTTTAAATACTTTTACGAATATTTTGTGGTTTACTTTTTAATTTATGATATGTTATTATTAATTTTAGGGAATACTGCTTTGCTATAGATTCTTCCAGTGTGTTTGTATTGATTACATTTCGAGAAATATAGATATTACTGTCATAATTTTTCGATTTTGTTGTATTAATATTTTTAGTGTCGATTTTAGAATTTTTTAGTATTTGTGAATTTTATTCATATACCTGTTATAATTGTATTTTATCTGCGTTTTGTCTCTCCTCTTGGTTGAGTAAGGGAGCTTTTCCTGCGTTATTGTATAAACGTTTCGCATCCGGATTAAGTATTTAGGGGGAAATTGGGCTTGGTTTAAAATTTTAAATTTGTTCTCTGAGCCGTCACTCTTGATCTTTGGTTGCAAAAATGGCATTTCTTCTCTCAAAGAAAAAGGAGCATCTAATAGAACTCGCCGAAGAGTTAGGGTTGATCGTCGAAGCGAGCTTGACTAAACCCAAGCTAAAGGATCTCATCGTGAAAAGCCCATATTACATCGAAGATGATGTCAAGGTAATGATCGATAGCATTGTGAAGGATCGCATACGTACAGAAGAAAAAGAAGAGAAATTGCGACGAGAACAGCGAGAATATGAAGAGAAATTGCGATGAGAAGAGCGAGAATATGAATTAGAGAAGTTGCGAATACAGGCTGAAAAGAATACTAATACTATGAATAACCCCGAAAATGTACAAACACCGAAAGTGATACACGAAACTTTTCATAAGTTTAATATGAAGGACGATATTAGCTTGAACCTGACATTATTTGAACGACATGCGGAACTGACATTCTTGCCGAAGAAGGATTGGGTACAGAAGCTTATAGGACTGATTCCTATCGACATTGATCATTTGATTGCCAGAGAGCCAGCGGATAAATGCAACGATTACAACCACGTTAAGGGGTTACTGTTAAAAAGATTTAAGTTATCCCCGGAGAAACTTCGTCACATCTTTATTTCTCACCGAAAATCTAATGAACGAACTTGGCAAGATTTTTTCTACGAAATACAAACATACTTCGATGGATGGATTTCCGGTTCAAATGTAGAAACTTTCGACCAGCTGCGAGAACTAATTATAGCCGACCAAATAAAGAAGAGTGCACCGTAAGAGCTTCGGGAGCACTTTTAGATGAATGGTCTACTATTAACTCACCGGCCGAGATAGCAGAAAAATTTGAAGAGTATGAAAGTGTCCGAAGAACATTAAGACCGAAATTTTACACCATTTGCCAAGGGAAGATACGAAGCCAGCGGATCAAGCGATACTTACTTTCAAAGAACTGAATATCCCCAGGGTGGAAGTAATAGGCGTGAGAGAAAACATTTTCAATTGAACGGTACCTTCTACTCCGGGAAAAGTAAACGACTAACCTGTAGCTACTGTAAAGGACCAGGTCATTATGCCGTGGATTGTACGACGCGCCCCAAATGCTCGAAAATTAATAACTCTACAGACTCCTCAATCCAAATCTGCTCACGAATCTCTCGAGAAAGAATTAAGACCAGAAAATAACCATGGGGAACAAGATTATTGAAGCTCTCATTGACAGCGGCAGTTCAGTTTCTCTCATTCGAGAAGATGTAAGCAAAGGAATCATCGAACCTTCGAAACTCTCGAAACACATTTCAGTATTGCTCGGACTGGGGAAGTACGAAGTCAAACCAAAAGGGTCGTTCCAGAGAAAGATTGAACTAGATGGAGAAGAATATTCTCTGACGTGGCATGTCGTACCTACGCCGAGTTTGGAATTTCAAGCAGTAATAGGTTCAGATATACTGGAGCAAGCCTCTGTCTGCTTCTATAAAGAAAGTGTTCAGTTCCAAAAACATGAGGATAAAAATTGTTTCCTGCAAATGCAAGTTTACGAAGCAGAAGTGGAAGACGAAATTGTAGTTCAACATGTTACCAATCCACAAATACGAAGAGAACTGTTTGAATTAATCTCCAACTATGATCCAAAGAAGACCGAAATGAAAAATGTGTGTCCATGAGAATTATCCTGAAAGACGACATACCGGTTTACCAACCTGCACGCCGCTTATCATTTTCTGAGAATCGGGATGTCAACAAACAAATCGACGAATGGTTAGAACAAGGGATTGTAAGACCAAGCTCATCCGAATATGCGAGTCCAATTGTATTAGTTAAGAAGAAAGATGGTACCACCCGGTTGTGTGTAGATTACAGAAGACTGAACCGGAAATTAGTCAAAGATCGTTTTCCATTGCCGTTGATAGAGGATGTATTAGATAGACTACAGGAGCCAAAGTGTACACAAGTTAGATTTAAAAATGGATTTTCCATGTTGACGTTAATGAAGATTGCAAGCACCTCACTTCCTTCGTTGTTCCAGACGGACAATTCTAATTTAATAAAGTACCTTTCGGTCTAAGCACCAGCCCCAGCGTATTTCAAAGATATGTGTATAGTATCTTCAGAGAGCTCATGCGGAAAGGCATTGTAATAATTTACATGGATGATTTGGTGATTCCTGCTAGAGATGAGAAAGAAGGTTTATAAAAACTAAGGGAAGTATTAGAGGTTGCCTCTCGAAGTATGGCTTAGAAATGAAGTTTAAAAATGTCAATTCCTAAGAAGAAAAGTAGAATTTTTGGGCCACGTCGTCGAAAATGGGACAATACGTCCTTCAATTGCAAAACAATAGCCGTCAAGAAGTTTCCGGTACCAACAACAGTCAAACAAGTGCAGAGCTTTTTAGGGCTCACCGGTTACTTTCGCAAATTTATTCCAGCGTACTCTCAAATAGCGAAACCATTGAGTGACCTAACAAGGAAAGACAACCCATTTATGTTCGAGCAACCCCAAATGGAAGCATTCGAAAAGCTTAAGAAATTGTTGACTGAAAGTCCAGTATTAAGCATTTTTCAGCAAGGAAGAACTACCGAATTACATACCGATGCGAGTCAACAAGGATATGGCGCTGTTTTACTCCAAGAAGCAGAAGACGGAAAATTACATCCTGTCCAATATATGTCGCAGAAAACTACTCCAGCAGAAGAAAAATATAGTAGCTATGAACTGGAAGTTCTTGCTGTTGTCAACGCTTTAAAGAAATTTCGCACCTACCTTCTGGGAAATCATTTTAAAATCATAACGGACTGTTCAGCTTTTCAAAAGACTATGGACAAAAAAGATTTAGTTACTCGTGTAGCAAGATGGACATTACTGTTAGAAGAGTATGACTACGAGATTGTACATCGTTCCGGCCAGAGAATGCAACATGTAGACGCTCTGAGCAGGTACCCAGTCACCATAATTACAAGCGATACTCTCACCGCAAGACTACAAAGAGCCCAACAAGAAGACGAAAATATTCAAAATTTAAAGTCACTAATAGGAACAAATAATGCTACGGACTTTTTATTAAAAATGAAATATTATACAAATACGTAGATGGCCGCGAATTAATAGCTGCACCAAGGGATATGCAAACCGAGCTAATCAAGTTAGCTCATGAGAAAGGGCACTTCTCATCCGCTAAAACAGAAGAAATTGTAAAACGAGAATTTTTTATACCTAATTTAAGCAAACAAGTACAAAACGTGATCATTAACTGTGTATCTTGTATTCTAGCTAACAAAAAGTGTGGGAAAAAGGAGGGATTTCTAAATCCTATTCCAAAAGAGGACGTGCCATTAAGCACTTATCATGTAGATTTTATTGACCTCTGCCGTCTACCAACAAAAGATATCAACATATCCTCACAATAATTGATGCCTTTACTAAGTTTACCTGGCTTTATCCCGTAAAATCCACCACCCTAGAAGATGCACTAGATAAATTAAAGCTACAACAAAAGACTTTCGGCAATCCCAAAAGAATAATAACAGACAAGGGTTCTCCTTTTAACTCCAAAGGATTTGATGATTATTGTACCGAAGAGAAAATCCAAAATCTGCAGATCACCACCGGCGTACCCGAGGAACGGTCAAGTGGAGAGAATCCACCGAACTCCAATCCCCGTTTTGACCAAGTTGTCAATCGACGATCCTACAAAAATGGTACAAATTCGTAGACCGACTTCAAAGAATTCTAAATAGCACCTCCAACTGAAGTACCAAATGGTCTCCATTTGAACTATTGACTGGCGTTACCATGAGAAATAAGGAAGACCTTTACCTGAGAAACCTATTAATGGAAGAGATGGTAGAAGAATTGCAGGAACAGAGAAACCAACTACGACAAGATACGAAAAGAAATATTCAGAAGATCCAAGCAGAAAATAAAAGAACCTACGATAGGAAACGCAAGAGGGCACCCAGGTATCAGAAGGGAGACTTAGTGGCCATCCAGAGAACACACAATTCGGATCAGGTTTAAAATTAAGGCCTAAATTTTTAGGACCATACAAAGTAATCGAAGTTAAACCTAGAGATAGGTATAATTTAGAAAGAGTAGGTAACCATGAAGGTCCTAAATTAACCTCTTCTTTCGCCGATTTAATGAAATTTTATTCACCGGGATGAGAGATTGAACGTTTTTTAATTCATTGTGTACTGTGCTTCTCTTATATTTTTATCTATTGTCATTGGTGTTTTTTGTTTGCGTGAGTTGTGTTGTATTTTCTTAAATTTTTAATGTTCTAGAGCAAATTATTCGACGTTATGTCAAATCACTGGGGTCAGTGACTCCAGGATGGCCGAACTTGTAGGAAAGTTGTATTCTTTACGATTTCGAATAATTAGAATATTTTAAATTTCCAGTGTACTTCGAGAGAGATATGTAGGAGATGGTGGCCTCAAAAGAACTGAATTGAATTGAGAGGCCAATCCAGGAACTCGGAGCGTCTGACGTCAAACGCATGAGGCATCTCAATGCCCAATCAGGGATTCGAGCGAGCGATGACGTCGAGCGCTTATAATCCCTAAGCACGGGATCGTTTTTTTTTTTTTTTTGGCTTGCTTGCCTTCACTCGCACACCGGACACGACGGAGTGAGCTCGATGCCTCTTGGCCTTCAGAAACGGCATTTCTTTAAACCTAGAAATGTTTGACGCCCCCATCTCAATAGGTGAATCCTGTTCTCTTTCCGAATTGACACTTTTAATCTAATTTTCTTGTAAGCAATTTAAATCTATAAATATAATCTGTTTTCTTACTTTAATAAATTGATTTGTTCTTTAAATTTGGTTCATACTTTCTTTCGTTAAGAATTTTATCATTGCCCCTAGACACCCGTCCCATATATATATATATATATATATATATATATATATATATATATATATATATATATATATATATATATATATATATATATATATATATATAAAATATTGATCATTTAAAAAATTATATTCCTTATGAACTTGAGGGGGTGTAATTCAATAAGTACACTATTTTTCAAAAGCTTGGGATAGTACCTAAAATAAATGACTTCAAAAATTTAAAAGCATTGCACACGTACATTTCGGGTTTCTTCGTAAAAAAGGGTGCGCGTTATACGGCGAATATATTTAAAATTTAAAAAATGCAGCTTGAACGCACATGTGCGTGTTATACGCTGGGGCACGCAATGTGCCGGATTTTACGCTAAGTTAATTTCAAACATTCACCTACACAAATGCAGTATTTACAAAAAGAGTAAAAGAATTAACTATATTTTATAACATAATTTTTTGAAAAAATAAAACTAATCAATTGCTGAAAAACTTAATATTAGCAAAAATTTTTCTTGTTTTGTATCATTTACTTTTTTCACATAATATTTGCGGTCCACGTAAGATTATATTTCGTCATATCTTTTAAAATTAACAAGAAACACGTGTTGTTGTTGTGGCTAATGCCACGTGTCTGGCGTAGTCAGAACGAGGCCCACGAAATTCATCGTGGCATAGGCAAGAGGTACGCCTGTCGTTGGCCTTGGGCACCATACAGGTGACAGTGCGATTTGAGCTCGGTGAAACTCCCCGAAGGAACGATAGATGGCGACACGACCTCTATCTCCACCTCCACAATTTCTGCAAGTGAACTGAAGGGGAGGGAAAGATTCTCCAGTTCTTGCGCTCGTGAATAAGCCCACAAGACTACGGACCCACTGATTTAACGAGCACGTACTCCTTGTGCACTCGGAGGGTATTTGGTGACATCGAGCATCGAACCCAGGCCTTCCGGTCTGGAGTCCGATGCTCTGACCACTAGGCTACCCACGGCCTATTGTTGCCCACGTGTTGTACCTATTATTTAATCCAAATGTTTATCTCTACTTTGGGTGATAAAAAAACGTGAACTAGCAAATGTCTTGGGAAAAAATGTATTTTCTCAAGAAAGCAATTACTTATCGTTGGAAGCAAAAATTGCTCAAATCGGATAATTTTTCTGTTGCTTAATATTATTTTTGAGTTGTCGGATTTTTTTTAAACAGATTATCATTTTAATTTTTTTTCTTTCTCCAAGATAAACATTTTTGTATTGCACAAATGAGCTTCATTCTTTCTTTGAAAGCTAAAATAATTTTAAAAAATTAATGTTTTCTGTAATGAAGCAATGTATGGGGGCTTTCCAATATTTTTTTCTAATTAATTTAAAATATAACTATTTACGTAACTTGAAAAATATCAAAAGATTAGTTTCGATGCTATGAATAAATATAAAAATTCTTCGTATTAAATTTCGAAAAAATAACGACTTAAAAAAATGTTTCCTTAACCAGCGAAAGATAATTCTGTCCAAACCACAAGCTCATATTTTCCAAATTTTATGCAGAACTAAGAAATTTACAGATCCTCGATTGCCTATGTGTATACAATTATGAAGCTATAATTTTATTTATTGCATTCTGAAATTAAAAGTAAATTGTGTTAACAATTAAATCATTTTTAAAATTCCTAATTTTAATTTTTGTATAAGGACTTTACTATACTTTTAACCAAGGGATATCACAAAACAACAATGATAATAGTTTTCCCTCTGTTGTTTTAAAACAGCAAATTGTGTGTGTGTGTTTGCTGTAATATTTACGTTGTTGACAAAGATATTCAAACCACATAATGTCTAGAAACACAGCAATCATTCGCAATTCAACAAAGAAAATAAAGTACTATATAACAACTTTACCTTTAAATTATTTATTGTTTCAAACGTTATACTTGATGTTTTATTGAGTGCTTTACTAGCTGTTTTCTTCTGAGGAATTTGTGATGCTCAACCAACTATTTTTGAAATGATCATCCCTATGATCTTGAAGGTATTTTTATGCCTCTTTCAATGTACTTTGACATTGATTTTAAAAAATGATTTCCCCTCCTTTCTGGAGATATTGATTTTTGAATTGGTGCTGGAGCTCATCGAACGTTGCTCCCTGATTCAATCCATTGATGGAGTCGTACCGGACACTGCTCTGGATGCCCCACCTGTGACTATTGGAAATGAGCTTATTCCTATCGTTCACTGTCTGGAACATGTGCGAGGCCCTCGACCTGAAGGCCAAGTTTGTTTCACTGCCAGGAGCCTTGCCTCCAGCTCCACACAGAGGTGTAGATCAAACAATTACTGTCCCTGTCGTAGGATCATTCTCTGTGTGGAATATTTGCCAGGCGTTGTATCTTCCTGCCACTTACAACCCACAACTCTTCAGAACAGCTGTTTTTCGGAAGCCGCACAAACCAATACCAGTGGTACAGTCAACGGCTGTTTTTGAACTGTGCAAGGCGTTGAACTTAACAGTTACGCTGACTCCTCGATAAAATCTTCGTTTTTTTTTTTTTTTTACCACATTCTACAATATCCATGTATAACTTGGCTTTAATTCTCTTGCACCTTTGAAACGTCAATATCAATCATCACTTCTGGGCTCGCTTAGACATTTATCTACTAGAGAGTGTATTCAATATTTTTCAACTATTTCAGCTGCCTCTAGAAAACTTCAATGCTTTTCAAGAACCATTCGAAACAGGTGAATTCTTGGAACTGCATCGTGTAGAAACTTTCTTTTTGATCAGGATATCTGCATATTGTTACCTACTAATTTTGAAAGCTGCGTAGCAATATTATCAGCTAGAATTTTTCTTTGTAAAATATAATGTTGCTAAGAATAAGAGAATAACAGATGTTTTGGACCTTTGGCTTGGATAGACTAGCTTATTTTCAAGGAGATTTATGACAAATTTCGGATACAGCTTTTTTTTTCTAAAATATCTGTATATTGTTCTTATCTTAATTTGAATTGTTATACTACTGTTTCTATTCACTGTAAATACATTTTCTTGTATACGGTGAATTGGCTTGCTTTAGTGTCTTCTCTCTGCGTTAATTTTTTGTCTTTTTTGAATGAGATTTTAAAAACATAATTACATCAGCTATAAAAAATTATATGAATGAAACTAATATAAATTATCATCTTATTTCATATTTCCTTGCTATTTTTTATAATGCCCCTTCAAATATTGAACATGGTCTACGCTTCGGGAGGGAGGAGTATAATGAATCATATGATCTCTGAAAAATCAAATTATTGTCAAATAAGATTTTTTCTTCAAAAACTTTTTTTTAAATTTTTATTCAAGATAATTCGGCATTTACATATTAGAACGTATTGAGGAAAAATTAAAATGATCGATGAAATGTTTTTGATGATGCTATTAGCATAGAGATTGCATGTGCTGTCTATACTTTTGTTTTATTTGTATAGAAAAGATAACAGAAAAAGGAAATTAACATAATAAATTAATAACAATTTATAAACAACTTCCGTAAAATCCTGCGTATAACGCAACCTTTTGACACAAAAAAATAAGCTTGAAATTTACGGGTGCGTGTTATACACCGGGTATGAAAAATGATAGTTTCAAAAATAGAAAAAAGAGATGAGGATAAGAAAATTAGTCTCCAACATATATCGAATGCTGTTTATTTGAAAGAAACGACATGCCTAATGAAACTAAAGAATTCGGATTCTAAAAGTGTACTATTTTTAAAATTTCCTGGTATAATACTTCGAATATATGGCTTAAAAACATACAGCATTGTACATGCACACTTCTTGTAAATTAGTACAAAATGGGGTACACGTTGTACTGCGAGTATACCTAAAAATTAAAAAATGCAGCTTGAAATTATGGATGCGCCTTATACTCTGGAATTAACGGTAATATAAATAAAAGAAAAAGAGTGTGCTTAAAACATGAGATTCGATTTTTATTTCTAAGCAACCTATGGTATTTTTGTTTTTAATATCCACGTATATTCAAACATTTGTTTTGTAAAGATGTTTTCTGGTTCAATGTTTCATTAGCAGTAGTTCTAAGTTTAAAGGTTTGCAATGTGATCATCAGAAAAGTGAGACAAGTTCAATTGTTTTCAAAACTTACCATAAGAACAATAAGAAAGGAGAATAGAAACCTATTCATAAAACTACAATAGAAACCTATTCATAAAACTGACATTTAAATTTGTAATTCTAATATCAAAAGCAGATTCATTATAAATGCACGAATTTCATTCAATAACAATTAATAAACTCCATTTTTCATTAAATTCATTTGCTCAAAATAATCCATTAACTTTGACTCGAAAAGCTTGTAACATTGAAAACAAATATGACTTTATTGTGTTTCGTTATTTCTTTCTTTCTCTGTTACGCGTTTCTTTCTCTGTTCTGCGTAAAAACTAATAATATAGAGAAATATATCCGAGAAAAACAAATTTCATTAAAATGCAGAATGAGACCAGGAATAATTCAATATTCACTATAAATATGCCTGGTGAATATGCGAGGATAGCTCATAAGATTACTTTTTGAATTTTTTCACGAAAATTCTGATCAAAACCTCTACCGGAGTTTAATCAAAGGAAGGGGAACTTTTGATTCGCTATTGATTAAGGTAGAAAAACAATTTAATCGAAAAATTTCAATTTTGCATGAAAACTAATTAAGTTAAAGTGCATTTATATGACTCTAACGTCTTGTTCCTAAAGTTTTGGGGGCATTAAAAATCCAGATTCAATTTTTTAAAAAAGAAAAACAAGGAATACGAAAGTAAAATTTTGAGAAAAGTAATTTCAGAAAAGTAACGAAGTTAACTATTATATATTTTCCTTACTTTTCATAATTTCTTAAGAGAGTTTAGGAGAAACATCCCTCGAAACAAAAGCTATCGCTTGTAATAGTTCTTAAGTTGCATCATTCAATGTTTATTCACTATTCCTAAGCTTAACTCCAAGAACACGTCATGAAATCTAATAAAACTGCAGCAAAGTATTTACTACATCCTGCGTGCACAAAGCTTTACGATTCATTCAATAACTGCCAAGCACACTTCCTTACTTGCAGACTATTACAACTGTAACAGTTTCTTTATACCTGTAAGTTTACTGATGTATTTTTTTCTTCTATTTTTGTGTAAAGGTAGTATATGATGGCTTACAGGATCTATTAGTTTATTTATTTACCCAAAACCGAAAAACATAGCAAGGGATCAATGAGATAAAATGTTTTTCAACCTCTACACTAAACACTATTCAGCCCTTGTATGAATTTATTCCTAGTCGAATCCAAGCTGTATTACATGCCAAAGGTGGCCCTACACAATAGAAATAATGGATTCATTATACATCTAAAGCATTTCCATTACTTTGAGAACCACTTGTAAATGTTTTTGTATGCAAATTGAAAATAACTTCTATTACACCATGAAGATAATAATACCACTGGTGATGACCAATAATTAGAAGTTGAACATATTACTTTTCAAGTTTAATCAATATATTACATGCAAGATAAGATTCAATAAAGTAATTGAAAAATCATTAATAAATAATAAAATAAATAAACTACCGACGTTAAACATCCTTGGGAAGACTTATCTATTGATGAATATACCAGAGTTTTAATAATTCAAAATTTCTTACGAACTCCTTTCTGTAAAAAAAAAAAAGAATAAACAGTCAAAGAATATATAGATAACTTGAGCATCAAGTCTAAAAGTATCAGATTGTTCATTAATAAACTAACAACTTTTTCTCTTCTCTTAAAAAGTGAAACACATTTTTTTCACTGTGTATCTTTTATGATATTTTTTATGTTTGAAGTATTCGTCAGTTCCATTATAACTATATTTCAAAAATGATATACATATTTTTTAAGAGGAGTTAAAGTTTTTTGTTTTCTCTCCTCTATAAACTAGGAAAAACATTTTAGCACAGCTCAAGTCAAAGCTTCTAGTAGAAAATTGAGCTATAGTATTGTATATTAATAAAAAAAATAATGATAATAGACGTGCAAGTATAATGCTTCCATAGTAATGCATATTTTCTTTTTCTGCCGTAAAATGAAGGGTGTTTTTTTCAAATATTCCTTTCACATGAATACTATGCTTTTGAACTATGTACCTAATATTTAAGTACTGTTTTTAATGCAATGGCTTTACCTACTACCATGAAGCAGCAGCTTATAAACGAAAGCAAAGCTAAAGATAAATTAATAGTTTATAAAAATGAACAACAGTAGAAATAAACGCGCAAAGAAATAAAAGCATAATTTAACATTAGCTTTGACATAAAAAATGTTTCAAGTAGTATAAAAATGTCCTAATGTACTAGCGAAATATTTTTTGAAAATATTGCAAAAAGAATGTTTATAGTAACAATTGATCCTCTATTTATTCAAAGCTCTTATTTTGTTTTTCGTTAATGGAACGCATAAATAAATGCTGAAACATCTGAGAAGAAAGATAAAAAGAAATGTAAAAAAATTTGAATGTAAGGAATAAAAAGCATTTATATTGTAACTAAATGCAGTTTTTGAAATATAACTTTAAAATATTAAATAAACCTACACAAGGTATGGCAGCGTTACGCTTTTTCTTTTCTTTTAAAATTTATTATGTTTATTAGGTTTCATATTTTTTGTATTTTTTAATCTTCTGTAATACATAAAGCTACATTTGATTAAGTATTTTTTGTTTATTTGATTTACTTTTTAAAAAAAGTTTTACTTATAAATAGTTGTAAAATACGATAAAATTATTCGATTTTCAGAGTAGAACGTTTACAATAAGGAAGTTTTACATTGTTTGCATCTAAAAGTTTCATTATTTCTTGTCCCAATATTATTTTGCTCCTTCAAAAATACCTCACTTTTATATTTTTAACACTGATTAGGTTAGTAATGAGATAATTAAAAAAATTAGTGTTTCGTTACATAAAATTGTTCAAAATATTATTAAAATAGAAAAAGTTATACATTTTGGGGATTTAGTTAATTTTCTTTTATTTCTTTATTAAAAACTATTTTATTTTTAGAAAATATTTAAATATTACTTAAGATCTCTTTTCAGAAGAAATAATAATCTTTTATCATGAATAATTTGCATAAATGTTTTACTAATGAGAATTAGTAAGCTGAATATAATCCCTTATAGTGTAATTTGAAAAAAAAATGCTTGGTATATATTGCATTAAAAGAATCTTGACACCTGCAGCTTAAAATAATAAAAAACTCAATAAAGTACAAAAAATCATTTCAAAAGAAATGTTCTTGATAATAAAAATCTATTAATTTGCACATGATTACTTTATAAGACAACAAATAATGCTGAATTTTACTCTTTTTAAAGAATATTATTTCGCGAACATAGTCAACGATATACATCATCATAAATATTCTCCTTTTTACGTCAATTTTTTACATTGTTTAATATACTGTGGTGCCTAGTACCTGAAATGAGGCTTAAAGATCGGAGTGAAAAATCAAACTTTATTTCCTAGTATATTTTTTAAAGATATTTGGAATTGAAGTAGCGACAAAAAGCTAAAAAGCTGCAAAATCACGCATAAAACATTATTCAAATGCTGTTTCTACTGTTTTTACAATGTTTAATCATTCTTTTTTTTTTTTTAAATAAAATATCATTCTGAATTTTTTGTTTGCTTTATACCAAAAAAGTGAAAAAGGCCTTCTTGATTTAGCTGTACATCCTAATAATCTTTAGCGTTTTCTGACGTCAGTTTTGATGCATTCGAATACTTTGATATCGTAGGGAGATTCTAAAACTTTCATTCCATGTCATTTTAATACTGTTTATTTTTGGTTTAAAACAAATTCATTTTATTATTTTGTTTTCGAGACAACTAAAAAATAAAAATAAAACGAATAATGTAAAATAACGCAACAAAGAATTAAGCCTTGCCTACAAAGCTGCCAAAATGCAGCTCATTTGAAAAGAAAAATTAAGCATTTCAAATACTGGAAGTGGCCAATTAAATATCTCTTTACTAATCAAAGAAAAAATGTAAACGGATATATTTTCCTTTTAAATTTTTCAATTCCTACTATTATCTCACACTCTCTATATATTTGTTTATATATTTATTTATTTATCTTGGTGGAATTTTTAATCGTTAATAAAATACATTTTAAAGCGCTCAATTGAGCTGAAATGTAATGTACATGATTATTTTGGATGACAATACAGTAATTTAATTATATTTAATAAAAATTCATTGATTAAAACTAATTATTTAAATAATTGCAAATACAGCCACGTTGGCCTCATTTTTGGCGACTTGGTTCAAAACTTGAAAAGTTTTTTTTCTCACGTTTTAAAGCATTCAGTTGAGCCGAAATTTTACATACACGATTGTATTGGATGATAATACGATACATTAATTAATAAAAATTAATTGCCAATTAATGTTGTTATTCTATCATATGTATATACATATTTATATTAAAATGTAATATACATGTAATATGTACATTTAATATGTACATAAATGTAATATACATATATTACATTTAACTATTAATAAAAACTATTAATACTATTTAATAAAAAGTAGCTAAAATAAAATTTTTCTTTGTTGATCTAAGTAGGAATTGACTTAGAAATTTTTTTTATGTTACTTGTTATCTTTAAACTAAGAAATTGAAAGAGCTTTAAAAAAAAAATTCTTGAAAAACATTTTAAATTAGTTGAACTATTATGTATTTTGCGAATATAATAACGAAAACATTAGATTCCTTTACTTAAAAATCCTTATGTTACTAAAAATTTAAAAAATTCTTTGTAAGATAAGATAAATGGTATAGTTTCATTGAAATCATTTTAAAAACTTGCTAATATATCACATACAACGTTTATACTCAATTAATTTTGACAAATATTATTTTAGTGCTTGAAAACATGAACAGATTTTTAAAAATAACGTTATGAAATTTCTGATCAAGTTCTCAAATTTCGGTAAGTTGTGGTCTTATTAATAGTAGAAGAACCAATAAAGTGTGTTAATAGTTGTGAAAGTGAAATTTCTTTTAATCTTAAAATATAGAAAAAATCAAAATATATTTGTAAATACACGAGGCCCGTTTTCAGATATCTTCGTCTTGTTTTTAATAGTGACTTTAACAAGCAATGAATCAATCATGTTAAGAAGTAATGTAACTTAACAAAAATATTATTTTATTTTTGATATTTATAATACAAATTCAGTATTTTAAAAATAAGGTTTTGTAACTGTTTCCAACTTTTCATGCCCATATCTGGATATTCTAACGGAAATTTCATTTTTATAACTAAATCCAGAAAACTATGGGATAAAAACTATTTTCTCGCAAAATTTGCATTTCATCTGGGGATGATAAACGTAGTTGCCTATGTTTATATCTGTTTTTACTTTAAAAACTTGAAAAGAATAATTTCTTTGAAATATTAAAATAACTAATGTTTGCTCTACTTTTGTACTTTAACCGATACATTAGTTGTCAAATTGTTCCTTGCTAGACAATATGTCTCTTCAGCTGAACATAAGAATATATTTAGTTTCCTCTTTGGATATTTTAAAGAGAAATATTCTTTTTTTTGTTTTTGTTTAGATCAACATCTTGATACTACAAATTGCTGATGACATCTTCTTTTCGATGTTCTAACAGTGCTTCGAATTTCGAGATGGAAGTATGGTTTTCCTTAGAGATTTTGACAATCTTCCGTCAATTTATTTTAGCCTGTACTCTAAGCATCAATCTTTATATTGCGGAAAAATATCTGAATAGCTCTAGTAGGGTTGATTGTAATGTTGAAAGATATGTTACAGCGTTTTACTTTTTTTTATCATCGTTATTTTTGTCCTGATTCTAGTGTTAAAATCTTTTGTCTATTCAGAAAATGAAAATCAGTGAATGTTTTATCTATTTTAGTGATAATTATATTCATGTATAAAACTACAACTGAATTTAAAAATTCAATAAAAAATAATAAGTTAGCCGAGGATGTGATAACTCATGGAACCACCCATATTGTAGGATCATAATTAATTTCAGAAGTAGCTTTAATGTACAATTATTTTTTCTTCTTAATCAAAATATCAAAAATACTTACACTCGGGAAGTGTTTTATCAGAGTTGCCCAAATGAAAAGTAGACACGAGCAATTGCTTCAGAATGATTGAAACTTTAGCAACATCATCTAACAAGGATGTAAAGCGAGGTAAGAGATTACACTGCATACAGCGTTTAACAGTGAAATCGTTTGTAGTAGACAAAATTGATCGAAAGTTAAATCTTGCCCAGATGCATAACGTAACCCTCACCCCCGCACCCTCCTCCCGTCCAATGGCCCTAGGATTCTAGAGTGTCCAAGGCCTGACTCACGCCAAGTACGTAGTATTTGAGCACAGGGCCCAAAACCTAACATTACTGGAGGGCTTCAATTGGCATTTACGCCACTGATTGTGCCATACATGAAGGCATCCGGATCGGAACAATACACCAGAATGAGGTATATGAGTGAAGAAGGTGAGCTTAATAAGGACACTTATTGATGAATGGTGACTATAAATGGCGAGCACGGTCAAACGGCCAAAAACAATTGGTGTAAAATTGTTCGAGAAGAGTGGCAAACGACTTCGGATCTCCATGATGTTGTTCACTCACACGTCTCTCACGAAACCCGGACAAAAGTTAAAAACAAAATCCGTTTAGAAGTGATATGGGACTCATCGTACAGTCCAGGTTTATCATCCTGTGACTTCTACACCTTTAGGCTACTTAAAAAAGCATTGCATTTCCATTGGGATAATGGAGGGGAGGAAGCTGTGCAGGATTTCCTCAAAAATCAACCGCGATCTTCCTACATTGAAAGCGTGAAGCTATTGCATAAATAGTTGGAGATATGTTATAACGCCGATGAGACGATTTCTTTTCACTTCAAATAAAGATGTTTTTATTTTTATTCAACAGGTTCATTTTTTATTGGGACAACTCTGATATTTAATTGAGCTTTAAGAAAAACAGAAATTGTATTTATCTTTAAATAATGTTTTAAAGCAGTTATCCTGAATGAATCTTCACTACTTTCCCATAGGTTTACTCATGAGCCTTTTCCTAAATCAGTCTCCTTATATGATTGCAACGTCTTTTTCCAATATCTCTACTAATAACAACTGGCACTTCATCGTATATTCATTTAATTCCCCGTATCCTCACTTCAGACATATTTAAGAAGTAATACCTGTTTGAGAGTATATCATGATTCCCTCACAAGACAATGTTTTCTATTGAGACAGCTTCCAGAAGAAACCCTGGAGATAAGTTTAAGAAATAATTTCGTGAGACCTCGTTCAGAATTTTGAATATAAAAACAAAAGCGCATCTGATATTTTTAATTTTATTACATACTAGTTACTGACGACGAAATCTGAGAGTAAACGATTTCTGAGTGACAACAGTTACTATGTCATAAAAACTGTTTTCTAACAATGGGATTACAAATAAGATATTAACCCTCTCGTTACGTAGTGCGTGCCACGTCTGCTACATGTACTTTGCCCGTGGAAATCGCGGGATGCGCTGCGAGAGGGTTAAAAATTTATAGTATAATTCACCTTTTTTATTCACTTAAAAGTTCCTGTTTATAGGCTCCTTTGTGTTCAAGTATATATTGTCATTTCTTTTAAAATTTTATTTTCCTTTTTATACCTGCTGTAGATCATTAGTAAAGAATCATTAGTAAAGAGTACATAATTAGTAAATCATTAGTAAAGAGTACATAAGAGGGGCAAAAATCAGGGAAATTATTAAATCTTGAAATCTTTGCAATGAAAATTGTTTTCCGATATTTAAAAGTACCTTTGAATATATCTTAAAGATCTGGAAATCCGCAAATGAATAATTGAAATAAATGTAAGAAAAATATTTAGAAATATATTCGGTTATCAATAAAATAATGTAGAACCTGAGTAAACTTTATTATTATTACTATTCCTATATACATATATATATATTTCTTCCTTAGGAAACTTTTTATAGCATTCATATCGGTTGAGTAGTCTAGGTTTGAGGGGGAAAGTAGTTCTTTCATAGGATAACATTGCAAGAACGAATTCAGATTGGCTGGTAGGTATCTTAAAACTTTTAAGGCGACTTGGTACCCTTTGAGCTACTTTCTTTCTTTATGCATTTAAAAATTATATTTTAACATTTTATCTAATGTTTCTATTCCAGAAAATGATAAGAGAAGACATTTTTCACATATTATTCACACAATTTAAAAAATTTAAACTTTTTGAAGAAAATTTGGAAAATTTTAAAATCCTCTACTCCTCCTGTAATTATTAATTTTTAACCTGAATTTTTTGTAATATTCTTATGGATGTTATAAACAACTTTAGGGATTGATTTTAAAATAACTTAATTAGTTTTTGAGAAAAAAAAATGAAATGTTGATATACATGTTAAAAATCAAAGAAAAAGCCAATATCTCTTACATTTTAATTTTTTTAAAAATAAGCATTCAGTTTATAGCAAAATGGATCCCTAAATTTGTTACCTGCTTTACATGCAACACACAGCAAAAAATAGAAGTGATTGGTAAATAGTTGTGGAAGGAGTAGCATTTTGAATGCACTAATATTTCGAAAAACACAAACTGAGAAAAACCACTTTAAAGTTTATAATCCTGAAAAAAAATTATAATAAGCTTAAATAAACTTAAAATATAACTTTAAGATATTGGTTATATACTTTTTCTTAATAATAATTGCATTTTCATATTTTTTTAAACTCATACATTTTTATAAATGATCAATTTTAAGAAGGTATTAATTGCACAAGAAAATTCAAGAAAAATGTTTAAAAAAAAATTTTTTTTTTCTGTCTCGATAGAAAATTTAGTTTTTTTTCTTCACATAATATTGAAGTATAACATTTGTATGAAAAAAATATCAGGAATAAGAATTGAAATAATGAAATTATTTGTATAAAAGGCCTCAATTCAAAAATTTTACATGCACACATTTCACAAAGAAGAAAAACTACATTAGTGTATTGCCTCGAAAATATTCTGCTTTGTATATTACATATTCTTTTTTATAGTTATCATTTCTCTTAAAAAAATAGATATTTTTATTATAACGCTTTTTTAGCTTTTTTTTTCTAAAACGGGGGCGTGGCCGAATTGCCTAAATTGTTTTCAAAGGAAGTTTTCTTCAACTTCTAACTTTCCGACTTGCACAAATGATATATCAATCGAAAGATAATAATGCAAAGAATAAGATTAAATAAAAATAAAAAAAAACGATAGGTGGTATTTTTGGTGTACCAAGTACTCTTAAAATTAAAAGTAGACATTAAAAGGAGCATAGGCATATATCTTAGACTGATGTCCGAAATTTTTGTAATGAAAAAAAAGGAAACGTGCGATCTTTCACTATTAATTTATATTTACTACTTATTCAAATATGGGGTTACTCCCTTTGTCTTCTACATCTAGAACAGGAGATGCCAACCCAAATGACCTTGCAGGTCACTTCGGAAAAACATTACAATCCCGAGAGCCACATGTATAAGTATATATCTTTGTATTACGAGTAGATTTGAACACATTACGAACATTTATTGGAGTGGAACTTTAAAGCGTAATGAATTATTATTCATTATTTCATTATTTTTCATGCATGCAAACATAGATAATTTGACAATAATAATCCAATGACCAAATATGCTTAGCTCCAGCAATAAGCAACGCAAAAAGTTTAAAAGAATCAAGCATGATGCTGCGAGGGATCACAGTAATGCAATACTGCTCACTCTTATGTATGTATAAAAACAAAAGCAACGTAATCAAATAGAAACAGTTATGGTATATGTTTGTAACCAAACACAACTCTAAAAATAAAAATATTGCACAAAATAAATGTGTTTTGTAAAGTTGTAATGAATCTCGTGAGCCGCAAGTAGCTCCCACCCCTCGGGTTGGCCACCCCTGATCTAGAACATCGTTTCAATTTAAGGTATCCGACTACTTGCGACAAATTTATTTTTAAATAATGGATATATGGAGATTTTTTTTAGGTTTTTAAATTTATTTAGTGCATTTTAAGACAAAAAGGCTAAAATTAAGAAGAGAAAAATGAATTATTACTACTAAAATTGGAAAAAATGGGTAAAAATTGACAAAAAATTACATAAACGGGGCCCCCGCTCTGTAAAAACAGTGAATAAAGAAATTCTCAATTTTGATGTATTACTTTGCTATTTAATTTTAAAATAACCTTGAGGATAAGATATATTTTAGTTTTTACAAAAACTAGAGCACTTTATCTTAGTTATTATTTGAAATTACTTGGAAAAAACAGTAATTATATTCACATAAAAGACTGTAAATTTTGAGATAAAACAGTGATTAATAAATCTGAAGTTCAAAACAGTTCTAATGTTATACAGAACATACTCAAAAAAATCTAGCAAATTATTTTCAAAACTTTTTGAGCAATCGCTGTCCCCGTTTGAACTTTTCGATAAAAACACATTTCGAGTAAAACGCATTTTTAAGTTTGACATCTTATGTAAAGTTATGGCATCTGCTTTTAATAAAACACTTGTAGTTTTTGTTCTAGTGAATTGAAAATACAAAACTTGATACTTTTATAAAGCTAATAAGATGGCCTATAGAATAAAATCTTAAAAAAGTTTGTTAATTTAAAAAAAAAAATCAGGATTTTAGAGTAGTCGGATATTTTAAGATGACATAGATAAGTTAATACGAATTTTTTTTTTGAAAACTCTTCACTAAAATATCAAAAATATGCATTTTTTTAATTCCTACTATTACCTCACACTCTATGTTTATTTATCTTGGTGGAATTTGTCAATCTTTAATAAAACACATTTTAAACCGCTCAATTGAGCTGAAATTTTATATACATGACTATTTTGGATGAAAATACAGTAATTTAATTATAATTAATACAAATTAATGGATTAAAACTAATTATTTGAAAAATTATAAATACAGCCACTTTGGCATCATTTTTGGCGACTTAGCGACCCTTTTGGCAATATGTGTCAAAACATGAAAAGGTTTTTTTCTCACATTTTAAAACGCTCATTTGAGCTGCAATTTTCTACACACTATTGTTTTGGGTAAAACAATAGTGGGGTTGTTTGAGGAAAGTTGGTTTCATTTTTAGCGACATGGGTCAAAACTTTAAAAGATTTTTTAATCACGTTTTAAAACCTTCAGTTGAACTGAAATTTTATATACACGATTGCATTGGATAACAATACGATATTTTAATGATAAGCAATAAAAATTAATTACCACTTTCTGTTGTGATTCTGTCCTATGTAAATGCATATTTATATTAATTGTAACTATTTAATAAAAAGTAGCTAAAATATTTTTTGTTGATCTAAGTAGGAATCGACTTAAAATTTTTTTATATTACTTTTTTTTTATTGAAATACAAGAAGTTTCATCACACATTTCAATGACTGCCAAAATTAAAGGGTATCAGGAAATTCGCACGCAAAATTACATTTTTTGTTAAGTTATAAGTTTCTTTTTCGTAAAACCTTTTTTTTTTTGGTAGGGGAGGATTGTTTATGCTTACATTTATAGCTCACATTCTGTAAAATGTAAATTTGCTTTTATTTAGGCTTTTTGCAATAACAATTTTTTTTTATCTGCAGATTTTTTTCCCCTATTATTCATCTAAAAGTCACTCAAAGAAAAAGTAATATATGAATGAAAATGTATTTTCAAATTTAACTAGTATCACTTTCTTAATTTCTTTAACTATTGGTTGTCAATATACTTGTCATTTTATAAATTCTAAATTGTTTCAATTTATATCAACAGTCATGACGACAAAAATTTGAATTAATTTAAAAGGCTTGTGTTTGTACGCACTTGGACAGTTATTCAATTCGATTATTTAACTGCGTTACAGGCACACATATCAATTCCCCACTACTGGCTTATATAATCATAATTTCCAAACGGAGTATGCCAGGGATGGCGAACCTTTATGAATCAACGTGGCATTTTTTTCTAGGCAAATTTTTAAGGATGTACAGATGAGCCTTCAAATATTTTTGACTATTAATCATTGGGAAAATAATAAAACCAAATACTAACAAAACTCACACCTTTTTATTTACTTCGAAAAAATACATTTTGCATTGTATAGTAGTAATTGTTTTAGTTATCAAAGTTATTCAAATTAAATATATGCGGAACCTCTGTTGTTGCATATTAGATCCAAAATGATGTTGCATATTTGTTGCCAAACGGTTTCTAAGCAAGTTTTTAATGTTATTCATGGCTTGTGACACCTCTTTTCTTTAACAAGTCCTTTGGGTTCTTTGGGCCAGAATTACTGGCAACTCTTTTCCAACCGAATCCAAGAAATGAGATGTGAATGAGAGATGCAAATAAACGGACTTTAAATATCGGATCTTAGAGTAAGCGGGATGGCAATGTAAAGGAATGTTAGACAATTGATGTGCGTTAAGCAGTTGATGATTATTACAGTTCGTGCTTCAAGTTTGAATGAGATCTGCGTGACGTGGATTCATGTTATTAGTAAAGTTGCGTCCCATCGCATATAAAGACAAAAGTGGTCACTTCTACAAGTTGTAATAAGGTAGGATTTATTATTTAATATTAGAATCGAAGATTAGGCGGTTCGCTTATTGATATTGGTCTGAATTTGATTAGATCTTATTATAAATATATATTGTGTGTTGCGTATTGTGTCATCGTAGATTCTCTCATATTAGTTATTATAATTAAATTTGTTAAAAGTTTAAGTTGAATATCTTAATAAAGTCATATTAAGATAATGTTTGATCCTAGTTCTTTCGCTGATCCTACACATCTAGCTCAGGCTGATGATTTAAGAGATGTATTTCCAAGGGGAGGTACATGACAATGGCGCCCAACTAGGTTTAATCTATATGACCCCGAGATGAGAAACGCGACAGGATTTAATGTTTGGCCAGAAGTGTACTTTTCTGGGTCGGAAAACGTCAAAAATTTTTTGGAGGTTATTGACAATCAAATCAAATTACTTGAAATACCAAGTGCCTTATCGTGTGCTTATTTGAAAGTTCATCTCCTTGGTAGAGCTCTGGATTGTTACCAGTTATTCGGATCAGAGTTAGTGTAAAATACCGCCACAGAATTCGCACAGCTGAAAGCAGCATTGTCGAAAGCATTCCCTGCCATCCAAAATAGGAAAGATTTAGAAACACGTTTTTACCCGTCACAGCAAAGACAGAACCAGGAGCCGACAGATTGTGTTTACGATTTATTAAAGTTGCAGAAGAAACTTGAACTGGGGATGTCTGAGAAAGCCCTTGTAGATCATATTTTTGTTAGATCAGAACCACAAGTCCAGGACTATGTTGAAAAGTGTAATCCACAAAACGCGATCCAATTATTGGAAGTCTTAGCTAAGTATTCGTACAAGGCAATACGGGGTTCGAGAAATAGTAATAATGTGGAAGGACGAGGTTGGAATGAGCGTAGGATGTATAATGTTGGTCATAATCGAGGAAATTGGAGAAATTCTGAATTGGTGCGTAGACCGAATAATGGTAGAAATAATTATAGGGGTAACTATCAGAATTGCCGTCAAGGAAATCAGTGGTTCGAAAGTAGGAATAGGTTTCAAAACGATGATCACAGATTTAATGATAGGGGATATCAATTTAGAAATCGAGGTCAAAATGACGATTTTAGTAGAGGGGACCAAAGAAATAGGGGTTCGAGTGATAATTTTAGTCGAGGCAGTAGAAAACAAATGGGACGATTAAATGTTTTGAAAGTGAGTGATGTCAAAGGTGATTAGACGCAGTCGATAAATGAGTCACCGATTAAACTTTCAGCAATATGTATGTCTCCGGTAGAACTCTCATATGTTCCTATTTAATTAGACGAGACTTTTACGAAAGCGTTATGGGACACTGGAGAAGAGAAGTTATTTATATCGGAGGAGACATACCAAAAATATTTTTTATAAGCAAGTAAAGAAATAAAGTACTCAGGTGATCATGGCACATGGAGCTAAATATCGAAATATGGGAGTTGTGGAATTAAATATTCAAATACGGGATTTTGAAAAGCCTTGGTTGTTCCATGTGTTAGCAGATTTGGAATACCCATGTATTCTTGGGATATACCTCATAGGCGGATCAAAGATTATTTTAGACTTTGATCGAAAATCTTTGGCGATTTCAGATTCGCAGGTTAATAAGGTGGTTAAAACGGTTGAAATAGAAAAAGTAGAAATAGATCTTTCTAAGACAAAATTAGAATAAACACAGAAACGGGAATTACAAGATATGTTTGATAGTTTTCAAGAATTGTTTTCGGATAAACCAGGGCTTACGCATGTTTTACATCATGAGATTGACACGGGAGATAACCCACCGGCTGTTTCCAGGCCATACAGATATGATAGGGTTAAACAAGAGATTCTCGATTATCACGTTGACAAAATGTTGAAAGAGGGAACTATAATTCCCATTCAATCCCCGTACGCGTCACCAGTTGTGTTATGTAGAACGAATAATGGGTTACTGCCGGATAATCCGAAAGCGTATAGATTTGCTGTTGATTATCGGAAACTGAATGCGATCACAAAGTACCATCGGTATCCTTTACCCTTAATAGACGTTTTAATAATGAACATATCCCACACAGGGATAATGTCTGCCCTAGACCTTCGGTCGGGATATTTTCAGACGGCTGTGAACCCTAGTGATATAGTTAAAACTGCGTTTGTGATGAAAAATGGTACATAAGCCTTCCGCAGAATGCCATTTGGCTTGTTAGGGGCGGCTCCCAATTTTCAGAAAGCAATAGATATAATTCTCAAATTCGTGATAAGCAAGTTTGTGAATGTTTAAATGGACGATGTGATTATATCATCTCCATCATTCACTCAACATGTTAAGCATTTGAAAGAAGTTTTTCGATTATTACATAAGGCGGGGTTAACCTCGAATAAGGTTAAGTGTAAATTTGTTTGTGAAGAGTTAAAATATTTGGGTTTAATTATTAATAAGGAGGGAATTAAAACTGATGAAACAAAAGTTCAGGCTATAGTTGAAATGAAACCTCCGCGTAACTCCAAAGAGGTGTCGAAGTGTTTAGGAATGTCCCAATGGTACGCAAAATTTATTAAAAATTATGCCGATATTTGCGAACCTCTTTATAAACTTAAACGAATATTAAGGAAATTTATTTGGTCGATTGAGGCGCAGAAAGCATTCGATGCGGTCAAGGCGGCTATAACAAAAACGGAGTTTCAAAATTCCCAGATTTCAAAAAACCTTTGGAGTTATTTACGGATGCAAGCTCAATAGGGGTAGGAGCAGTTCTAAACCAAGAGCAGAGACCAGTAGTATTTGCTTCTCGTACGCTTAGTGCTGCGGAGAGGAATTACACGAAAACAGAGAGGGAATGTTTACCAGTGGTTTGGGCTCTGAATAAATTCAGAACGTATTTAGGTTCTTTGCCGACTAAGGTTATTACGGATCACGCTGCGTTAACGCATTTAACGAATGGTAAAAAATTGTCAAATAGAATGATTAGATGGGCTTTAAAATTAGCAGAATTTAATATAGAATTGGAGAGCATCGTCCTGGAACTCAGAATACAGTTGATGACGTTTTGTCGAGAAACCCAATTGAAAGTATAAAATGAGAGAAAGTTAATTGTGCAATAATCAGGGATTTGGTACTTTCGTCACGAGATCAGTTAATAGAAGGACAAAGAACAGACCCAGAATTAGGTCATATTTATATATCTGGAAAACCCAGAAGATCGCTCGGTTAATGTGGCAATATGTGAGAATTGGTCTCGGGATTTTAGGCTAGTAGAAGGCTTGTTATTTTATGCGAAATTTGTTATTTTATGCGAAATATGCAACGTCATTAGGTGGAATGCCAGTATACATTCCGAAATCTTTAAGAAATAAAATAATGAGAGAATTTCACGACATCCATTAGCAGGTCATTTTGGACGTTTTAAAACTTATCATAAAATAAGGGATGTTTGTTATTTTCCGTATATGATAAAATTTATTGATCAAATATGTCTCTACATGCCCTATGTGCCAAATTAATAATTATAAAAATGCGTTACCAGCTGGTCGGTTAATACCAATTGTATCAAATTATCCAAATGAAACAGTTACGTTAGATTTGTTAGGTCCGTATCCCGTGTCGAGAGTAAGACGCAACCGATATGTATTAGTAATTACGGATCATTTCAGCAAGTGGGCTGAATCATACCCCTTAAAAAAGCCTCTGCTCGAGTTATAGCAAATAATTTTTTTGATAATTATGTATCGCGTTTTGGAGCTCCAATAAAATTAATTAGTGATAACGGTCCCCAATTTATTTCCGATATTTTTGAGAATTTAAGTGAAAGATTATAGGCATAAGGCATGTGAAGATAATTGTACATAGAATTAAAGCAAATAGAACAGAACACGTAAATCGCGATCTGGTGCAAATGATTGCAAATTATGTCAATGAGCAACATGGCACATGAGACCAATTTTTACGTGAGTTTGCTTATGCTATTCGTACGGCTGTAAACGAAACAACGGGGAAACCCCTGCGGAATTGTTTTTAGGCAAAAAGTTAATTACGCCTTTTCAGAAATTAGTGATGGTATCCGACAGAACGGAATTTGCAGTAGGAGATATTGAGAGATTGTTTGAGGAGGCTAGACGAAACACAAAATCTAAGCATGAAAAATGGGAGAAATATTATGACACACGCATGCGTGATGTGCAAATTAAGGTGAATGATTGGGTTTTGGTAATAACACATCCTTTGAATTCGGCAACAAGAAAATTGGTAGCTAAGTTTAAACCAAAATTTTAAGGTCCGTATAGAGTATTAGATGTAAAGAATAACAACGTATAGTGATATGGAAGGCGGGAGAAAGGTTAACGATTAATGTAGATCAGGTTAGAGTATATCGTCATAGGAAATGTGACGAGACGGAGATAGGAACTGGTAGTTCGGATAATGGTAGTTTGCACGATGAATCAAGTGGTTTTGACAGAGGACAACGGAGATCAAATGACTCGCGAGATGGTAAAAAGAAAAGGTCAGAAGTAAAGCGTGAGTTGGAGGAAAAAGGGTTAAGTTTTAGAAATGATCAAGGTGAGAAACACACATATAAGACCAATAAGCTTCGACCACTTATCAGATCAATACCTAGTTCTTGGTCTGAGAAAGGAAGCATGATTAAAAAAAGCAACAATGAAAGGTTAGGCTATAAAAGATCAAATGAATCTCTAGGTTGGGAGGACCAGAAAGGAAGGTTCAGATGGGTTCAGAACATAGAGTGAATAAAAGAAATTTGTCGTCAAATGATACTAATAGTGTGTTGCCAAAATAAAGAAAGAAAAGCCGAAGGGAAGAGACAGTAGCGCCCACCACACAAGCGGCTACAACCTGAGAGCAAGAAAAGGAAAAAGAGAGGATTCCCGACAGACCACAGAGAGGAAGACACAACAAGGAGGACCATTTCGATCCAGAAAAGGCAGAGGAAAGAACGCTAGACCCTACATAGAAGAACGAACAAGGTCAATCAACAAGAATGCCAGACGAGGAGAGCATCAACAACGGCAAGACCAGGAAAGGAGAGGAACGTGTACAAAGAAATCCTTGTCGCTGGAGGTCTTGGTAGGAAACGCCAACTACAAGTCATAAGAACCAGGTTGTATCGTTTCTTTTTATATTCTTTCGAACAAGTGGTCGGAAGAATTATTGCAATGAAGCAAGTCACGGTCTCATATTTAAAATTTAAGAAGCCAAGCAAAAGGGGACACTAAAATGAGTGTGTTTTTCTAGAAAAGAAAAATAAACTTTTGTCTTGTAAATTTTTTGAATAATTATGGAGAAAACAATTGTAAAAATGCATTTGTTTACTTCTGTTATGACTTCGCTAAGATGCGACAATTCATTTAGTTGTTTGTTTTAATTGTTTATTGAAAAATATTTGTAATTGTGTATAGTCTATATATATATATATATATATATATATATATATATATGTCTGTGTGTTGTTATATTGTTTCATATTAATGAACATCTGGTTTGGGGAAACACGGCGTAGATACCATACTAACATAACATTTAACCAGCGCTACGCGATTTGAGGGGAAGTTTTTGAAAGAGCCAGATGAAATATATGTATAGAAATGAGTTGCAATTTAAAAGTGATATGTACTGTATAAAAATTGTGAAATGTAATTATGTGTACAACTTTGTTTTTTTCAATTGACTTAAGAGATTTTTTTTCAGGGTTACATACCCTGAAGTCTATGGGAAATTAATGAAGGGTTTATCTTTCTTTATACAAAGAACAGAGCAAATGAGAAGCTGTAAAGAAGAAAAATTGTTAGAATTTAAGTAAACATTTAGGTTGAATTAAGTTAGTTAAGACACGTGTGGGCCTCGTTTTTTCTACCATTTAAGGCATATATGGTTTTCCCCGGCCCTGTAACCCAGATGGGACACGTCTATTTATTTTGTACATGTGAGAATCTACCGTGATTAAAATGCATAACTATGAATGTTGGTCTAGTTAATTGAGTAAAATTTATTGAAGCTGCTGAAAATTCAAATTAAGGAGAAATATTAAAAATTAAATTTAAGATGAATAGCGAAAATTAAAATTTAAGTGGAGCATTAGAAATTAAAAGTTAGAATGAATATTTAAAGTTAAAATTTTAAGCGTGGAAAGTTAGAAGTAGAAGAATACAATTTAGGCACGTAATTTCTTAAGGGTCATTAAGACCCTCGAATAAATCACGTTTTGTATTTTGGAGGGGGATTGTGACGTCTTACGCGTCTTTTCTTTAACAAGTCATTTGGGTTCTTTGGGCCAGAATTAATGGCAACACTTTTCCAACCGAATCCAAGAAATGAGATGTGAAAAAGAGATGCAAATAAACGGACTTTAAATATCGGATCTTAGAGTACGCGGGATGGCAATGTAAAGGAATGTTAGACAATTGATGTGTGTTGTGGCAGTTGATGATTATTACAGTTCGTGCTTCAAGTTTGAATGAGTTTTGCGTGACGTGAATTCATGTTATTAGTAAAGTTGCGTCCCATCGCATATACAGACAAAAGTGGTCACTTCTACAAGTTGTAATAAGGTAGGATTGATTATTTAATATTAGAATCGAAGATTAGGCGGTTCGCTTATTGATTTTGGTCTGAATTGGATTAGATCTTATTATAAATATACATATATATTGTGTATTGCGTATTGAGTCATCGTAGATTCTCTCATATTAATTATTATAATTAAATTTGTTAAAAGTTTAAGTTGAATATCTTAATAAAGTCATATTAAGATAATGTTTGATCCTAGTTCTTTCACTGATCCTACACCTCTAACTCACGCTGATGCTTCGAGAGATGTAAAGAGTGTTTTTTTTTCTAGGTATAGAAGTTTAAGTTGGCATTACTTTCCAAGATGGCGACCGATTTAACAGCTGTCAAGTGAATTATTCTCAGTTTGGTTTGGCAATTCATCAAAACGATCATCAAGTAAGGCGTAGATTCGTCGAACGGGCTCAAAACGAGATTGCCTTTGTTCCCGATTTTCATAAGCGAATTTTGTTTAGCGATGAAGCGCACTGCTGGTTGAATGGCTACGTCAACAAACAAAACTGCCGCATTTGGAGTGAAGCTAATCCACAAGTGCATGTCGAAACACCGTTACATCCAGAAAAACTGACTGTTTGGTGCGCTTTATGGGCTGGTAGAATCATTGGTCCGTACTTCTTCAAAAACGATGAAGGCCACAACGTTACAGTCAATGGTGATCGGTATAGATCCATGATTACTAACCTTTTCATTCCTGAATTGAACAATCATGATGTCCAGGAGCGGTGGTTCCAACAAGACGGCGCAACATGTCACACAGCTCGTGCCACAATCGATTTATTGAAAGACGTTTGGTGACCGCCTAATTTCACGTTTTGGACCTGTGAATTGGCCTCCAAGATCTTGTGATTTAACACCGCTAGACTATTTTCTGTGGGGTTATGTAAAGTCATTGTGTGAAGATCCCCTTGGATCTCACTTTGAGAACGAGAATGATTTTGAGTCAAAGAAGAACCAGTAGCCATTTTAATGAATAACTTTCTTGATTTGGTTATCTTTCCCAAATAGAATCAAAGACTTTTAATAACCAATAATTTAAAATAGATATATGAGGTTTAAAAGGGGCTTTCCTTTATATTAACTTAAATATTTAATGATCCAATTAATGAACAATTAGAATATCGATCACGCAGAGTTTACCGCAATAAGAGATCCCAGAGTTATATTCAATAATATTCCTATTGAACATTTAACTTTAAACTCCCTCCTAATATAGAGCTTCAATGAGACTTTAATTATAAATCAATATTTACCACACTGAATCTCAACTGTTCCTGAGATTAATTTATCCACCTAGAAATCTTCAATAATAATTCTCTAGCTTCACTATTATATCTTCCTGCTTCAATCTCTCTCTCCTACTGCTTCTCACTTTATTATCCCGTTTGACTTAAATACTTTATCTAATCTGCATAACAAGGAATACCTGTCGTCTGTTTGAAGCTGATTGGAAATAAGTAGGGGAATTAAAGTTACCTAAAAAAGATGTCTCAGAAGGTTAGTGATAAAGTTCCGTATAGATTTGTCACAATTGGTCTATGCGGATAAGCCACAAACGCTTGACCATTTGGAAGACAACATTCGCCGTGTTATTGCCGATATACGACCACAAATGTTGGAAAAAGTCATCGAAAATTGGACGTCCAGATTGGACTACATCCGTGGCAGTCATATGCCAGAAATCATATTTAAAACGTAATGCCACAAGATTATCTTTCGAATAAAAGACAATTCATGTCAATCAAATAATACATCGTTGTTTTATTGCAATTTAAAGTTCTATACCTCTAAAAACACCCTTTATTTCCAAGGGGAGGTACATCACAATTTGCAGCATAGGTAGATTAAATTATGGTTACAACTGCATGGGCAGTTGTAACCATGTCCTTCTTCAAACAGTTAAATATGTCTGGAATCAAGTTCCATGTTTCTAAAATATTTCGTTATAATTGCATTTTTACATATATTGCTTGATAATATTTCTGTTTTAATCAATTCCATATTTTTCCTTGCTTCAATAAATGTTTGAATCCGTACTGAGCTAGACTTGAAAAAATCAGTTGCATTTCAAATTCTAACAAGTTCAGTTTATCCAATGTAGTTATATCAGGGTACATAATAAACTTGAGCGTTTCCGATAATTCTTTGAACTCAGAAAATCTCGCTGAAAAGTCCTTGATCAAAGAATCAATTAGGGAAATATAGATTATTCAATAACTCCTTCTTCGCCTCATTCCTCATTGTCGGACATCAGAACCCGCTACCTATGGATTCGTAAACACATAACATACCACTAGACCAAAGTGATCAATCCAGTCTGGAGGCTGCTATTGGCTTATTTAGATACCGCCACACTCAGGTAGATCTAACCGATCACTCGCGTTTGTTTGTAGTACTTCTGTAATTTTTGTTATTTTGAACTAAAATGCAAACCGTTTTGATCACTGGTGTGCCCAAAATATTGCGTCGCGTGCCATTAGTTCACCATTTTTGGAGTATGCAGGCAAATATACACAGAAGGAGGTGTATTTTAAGATGTAAAAAAATGTAAATAAAAAAGGGGGTTCTTTTGAAAAAAATAATTGTATGTTAATATTTCGTTTCGAAGCGACACGCTAGCTGCCAGCGAAAGAAATCATAATTTTGAACTTTGGTCAAGTGACGAGGACGATCCAGAGCAGGTACTACACAATCCAATCTTCCATGTTACGCCAAAGTGAGATATTTAGGCATCGACAAATTCAATGTGTATCAGCCTCTCTTCACGGTGGTTATATATCAGCTTCGGAATTTGAAATCACTGCTTGCTAGAAATACGTCCGGTTACGAACTTGCTCCCACTCGGTTACCTAGGCCGTGTGCTTAAAGTGATGAGGAAGAAATTAAAATTGACACCACATTCTCTAAACTATTACACCGCATCAACGGTAATATATATTTCAAGTGACAAATTTAACAGGTAATGACACATTTAACCATAATCCCTTTCTACACTGCTGATTCTCAGTGACATAAGGACTTGAGCCCACCCGTCACTTGACAATTCCGGGCAGGAGCTCCGGAACTATTTGACATTTATATTTTTGTGGTATTTATAGACTTGTCTAAATAGCATATTTCCCAATATTCTATTCAGTATTCAGTTATTAATGGTTAAAGGGGAAGGTAGTTGCATATATAGTAAATGTACTCGTTAAGTAGACACGTTAGAGTTTACATATTCGGAATTAAGAGATTTAACCCTTTATCTAACGCATTATGATTTACTGCAGTTTTTTTCATGCAATACTTTTTTGAATCCCTACATTGAAAATTAAGGAATGTATATAATCAAAATACTCCACTTTGGGAAATTTAATCAGCTAGAGCTAATTAATTAATTAAAGATATTTAAACGTAAAATTAATTATATGCACTGTTCATGTAAAATAAATAGCCAAATCTTTTTCTAAGTTCTTCATTAACATACAAAAAAATAAGGCACTCACCTTTTGACATTAACTATTTTTCAGAACAAAAATGGTAATCTTCGCAATTCGTTGATAACGCTGTCACCTGAAAACGCAATTTCCACTATAAAACTATTCACTTTCCCCGCTAAAATACTCATCATAGAACCCGCGTGCTGCCATATATCTTGGAAGAGAGTATTTAAAAGAATATTCCTGCTAAGTGTCGTCGGAGTATTTGTAAAAATGATTATATATATATTCTATGTAATTTTAAATTGAGCGGTACTATAAGTGCTATAAGTACCGTCGGTAGATAAAGGGTTAAAATACAATAAGGTTGGAAAGTATTTTTTTAGATAATTCACAACTATTTTTCTTTATTTTTCTAAAAAAATCAGAAATTTTGACATGAAAAATTCATTTTGCGATAAAATTCCTTTGGCAAAAAAATACGTATCAATTGAAAAATAAATAAAAAAGGTGAAATGGGGCACTGGATAGTTTCAAAATTTCAGAAAGCGTTATCTCTTGGAACTCCGCTAGCACGTTTCTTCTTCGATGCTGTTCTTTCATGATTGACATTCTATCTTCTGTTGTAAGACACAAGAAGTGAAAGAAAATATATCTATCATACTGTAATAACTTTTAAGATTCCTGGCTCGGACTCAAAATAGCCGTATGTTAGTCTTTCCTTCTTCGTGTTATTTCTTAAAAAACAGAATTTTGCTCTCACTTTATAACTAGAAGTTCCAGTGAAAGAAAAAAAATACTCGCTTATACATCAATGTAGGAATTGGAGGTTACAAAAATTGTTGTAGAACTGCTCTACTTTTGTAACTGAAAAATGATGAGTGAAACACGTTTTGATTCTTAGCATCCTTTATTCTGGCTTTAGGGTGATTTTTATCACATCTATTATTTTTAGAATCTCGACTTAATGTATCATTTGAAAAATTCACGTATGTTCTATTTTCAGAATCGTAAATCATCTAAAAATTTCAAAAGTTGTCTGAAAAATGTCCCTGTCATAGTAATGTAGTTAAATATATGAAAAATTGTCGAAATTCAAAAGGATACATTACTAAAAGATTTTCTCCATGACCCAAATTTGCTTTATATTAATATATATACTTCAAACTTTTTCAAGTAAAAACATTTTTGAGTTTGTTCCTTTTTTGCAATTTTGATTAATGGAAGCATAGAGAAAATAAAATTAATGTAAATTATCTAAATATGTAGTACCAAATATAGGAAAAATAACAGAAAGATGGTTCGAGATATAAAATTGCTTGTACAAGGAGTAAAATTACAGCCACTCCTCCATATTACGAATCTCTTTGTCGTGAAGTTTTCTATATAGCAAACATTTTCCTGGAACCAAGAACATTTCACGATTTTCTTCGTAAAATAACCTCCCAATAGCGAAGTATATTTTCTATCTAACGAACTTTTTCTCTTATTTTTAATTTAAAATTTTTTTAAAAAAAATCAGAGTATTTTTAGGCCTAATGCATATTCATGCATTTGGAAATTTGATAATAAAATTCTCTGAAACAATCTTGCTAGCCGTGAAAAGAGGATTAATGCATATTTTTTTACCAAAGTTAGTTTTTTTTTCTTTTATTTGCATTTGTAACGAGACAGTCAATACAATTTATACAAACAAATTTATATTCCATAAAAGTTATCATGCAGCTACAATATGAATGAATGAGAAAAAATTAACTGTATATTAATTTTTTTCATTGAAGACAGATAAAATAATTCCCGTACACCACAAGTATCTTGTTTTACAAACGTAATTAAAACAAACAAAATAAAACAAAGTAAATAACAAAACAAAAGTTACGAAACAATAAAATAACAAAACAAAGGTTACGAAACAAGGAAATAAAACAAAAAAGTTACCAAACAATGAAATAACCAAAACAAATAAGTTACGAAGACAAAAATACATTGCAAAATAAAACAATTACGAAAAAAAACAATACAATACACTTACAAAAATAGAGAAATGAAAAATTTACAAAATCAGCTCAATGAAGATACAAAATAAAGTGACGGAAGCTTTACTTGAAACAAGTTGAACAAAATTAGGAGGCCAGTTGATTTTAAGAGCATTCAGTACGACTTTCAGGTGTTTATTCTGTCTTTCTTAAATTTTGAAAAAAAAATTATAAAATTCTCCACACTTTGCTCCCCTCCAACATTACAATTATAATTTTATTAATATTACATTAATTTAAAATATAAAATACAACTTGAGATTTTAAAAACTGTTGGATTTTAGGAAAGCTACAAATTATTTTCGTAAAATAACTTTTTCAAAACTCTATAATGATACAGTCCTTTTTTTCCAGCGTACATTTTTAAAGATTATTTCTTTTAAGTTGTCAAAATTAGGTTAGGTAAATAGTATAAAATTGTTGTAGAACATTAATTTTAATCTTTTAGGTTATTTACATGGACGTTAATTAATTGTTATAATTTCTTACAAGTTCTATTCCGAAATGTTGAGTTAGTGTAAAAATGTAGTACAAAGCACCTCACGCTTTTACCACAATGACACTAATTTTCACGTTAATCATTTTATTCTTTCTTATATAAGGATTTTTTTTTTACTTTTCAGTTCGATTAAACATAAAAGCGTGTTATTTAGTTCATTTAAGTCAGGGGTACTCGACCTATTTTTCGGCTGGGCAGCATACATATGTCCGCTATTTCACTCGGCCCGCAACATGAGGAGGAAGGGGTTATAAATGCTTTAAAACCAAGATAACATTGGAAATTTAAAATAGGGAAAATTTATCAAAACATTATAACTCCTGTTTTGTTTTTCTTAAATTATTTTTTTTTATTTTTGTCTCTAACACTATATATATATAAATTGGAAGCAATTAAGAAACACTTCTTCACAATTTCTGCAACAGTAAACGATTTCCATACGATTACCAATAATATAACAACTTCATAAGGTGTCTTTGTTACCGCTGTGATATTACCACTGACAAAACAATTTATTGCTGTTGCAAAGAGTATTCAAGAATGCTTATTTATCACCTCTTGAAAGAGATCTTGGAGGATAAGTGTCATTGAATGATTCCTGTTTATTGGTATTTTTTTAAATACAGGACTTTCATGACAAATCAAACTATTACTGATCCATGCTAGTTTTTCACTACAAAGTAGTCAACCTCCGAATCGTCTTGAAATGATATATTTTCTTTAAATATTTTTCACTTAGTTAAAAATTAGTTTCACCTATAAAATTTTCGCTACTCTACTGTTGTCTGATATCACTAACCGTAACCGTTTCAGATAGAACCCGTACGATATTAACAGCAAAAGCAAAATTCATGTATCTGATTTCTTGACAAAGAATTTCTCACCAAATTTTTAATACAATGTTTTTAGATAAGTACATTTCTTACAGCAATGGGCCATGACCAGGCCACTTAAAAATGCTCGGTGGGCCGCAGGTTGAATATTGCTGTTTCAAACTATAATTTATTTTTTTAAATTTTTTTAGTTCGATCTACAATAAAAGAATGTAGAATTTAGCAGTTAGAACATAACTTATTTTTTAACGCATGCATGCGAGTCTTTTTTTTTTTATTTTCACTTTCAGGAAAACTAGACAATTGCTTATATTATGTTAAGAAACTGCTGACACGCGTTTTCGCTTTTAGGTTTTTAACTTAATCTTTTAGTTTCCAAATCTGAAAATGGTATTGGAATTAGTCACCAAATCTGGAAATGGTATTGGAATTAGTCACCAAATCTGGAAATGGTATTGAAATTAGTCACCAAATCTGGAAATGGTATTGGAATTACTCACCAAATCTGGAAATTGTGTATGGAATTAGTCGCCAAATCTGGAAATGATATATTGAATTAGTCGCCAAGACTGGAAATAGTGTAAGGAATTAGTCACCAAGTCGTGAAATGGTATATGGAATTAGTTGCCAAATCTGAAAAATCTTATTCCGAGTTATTCCGATCAGGACAATGAAGCAAAATTATGAAATTATTGTATTGTCAACGGTCCTTGACAAGTGTGCATAATTTCCAGTTAATTTGACATTTTAAAGTGGGTAAAAATCAAGTTCAGAGATTCCGTTACATACAAGTGAAGCTTATAAAAGAGTGTTAGTAAATGAATTTCTTTAAACAAAGATTTTAAATTGCAAGACAATTCAATGTGAATTTCCTACAAATATTTTATTTAAATTCATTAAAATAATTCTAACATATAGAATGAATTGCTGCTAATATAATAAGCTATAGAGAAATAGAGCAAGCAGTAAGCTTCTTCATGAATGCATCTCCCAGAGTGAATTCCTTTTTTATGAATGTTTCTGAAGCCAAAAATATTTATCTAATAGCAATGAAAGAGCATTAGAGTGTAAAACGATACATTTTCAAATTCTTACCACAACCTCTATAATTCTGGAAGACTACAAGTAATACACATTTTATAATTTAATAAAAAAGTATATGATTTTATATTTTACTCTAAATTATTATAATCCTATTTTGAAATGGGAACATATTACATTACTGTTACTTATTCATATTTTAAAAGTATGAACATATTTCACTTCCATTATATGTTTAAAAAAATGGTAATGCTTACAAATTTGAGTTATTTTTAGATAAAAAGAGTTTTATCTAGAATTCATTTCTAAACTTTATCCTCTGTCCAATAATATTCGATATTTTCGGTATTTTTTCCCCTTGAATTGAAGCGAAGTTTATCATCATCAACTGAAATACCTTCTGCGTCAAACTCTCTCTTCGCCAATATGTCATGATCTGTAGAATGATCATCGATCATAATATCTTCAACTGGTGTGTGGAAAGTGAATTTTTTTATTATAAATATCAGTGCATAAAGGAATAAAAATTGTAAGTTTCAAGTCAAGCTGTTACACTCAAAGTCTTTGAAGTTTAACGAGAGTAATAATGCATTTCTACGTTAACACACAAAATAAAGCATTATTGTTTCAAATAACAAAGCAAATAATAATCCCATTGAAAGCATTGCTTATTCCTAACACTATGTATCGTAAAAATTTCCTTTTAAAATGTCTCTTCATACCCTGTTATGGATAAAAGAGATGATTACAAACTGAGTTTTATTATTTTTTCAATCTTTTAAAATTCAGAAAAATAAGCGTAAAATTAAAGTATGCAATACCACTAAGTGGTACAATTGCTTAATCAGATTAATGTTATTAGGAGCTGTTTACATACTTTTTCATATAGGTCAATCATGAATCTTCTGTAGAAAATTTCCCTTGAAGAACTTTAAGTTAGATAACATTTATCAATTACACAAATTGAATTTTCATAGTAGTATTGCCATGCTAATAACTGTATACCCGTCGCAATGTTGTCTAATAACAATCTCTCGTAATGATTTCTGGAAACAAACTGTTGAACCAATTGATGTTTTGCATCAAATATAATTATCTTATGAATTGTATTACATCATCTGATAACTTACTATTGAATTATACATTTTAAATATGACCTGACTTTGTCAAATCACCTTTGACTTTGAATCAGTTTTCAAAATATTTTGCATTTTTTAATCACTGATCGGAGCAGTTTAGCTTAATGTGGCTCTTATGCCATAAAATCAAACAATCGATCAATCAATCAGGATATAAACTAACAAATGATGTTGCTATGGGATCACATTCAATTAAATAGTTTTCATATTTTTATTCTTTCGTAGATATCGGCTCTATTACAGTGTTAGCATTGTACTGCAATCATACTGAATAAAATAATTTTTTAACAAAAATTTCTCCAAAACACTACTTGCTCTTTAGCATTCATCAATGTATATGACTAGTTCTTGACATTTGTAAGATATTTGGCCAGCCAATATGGAATTGTAATGCACACATTAGCAGCGGAATATCCTGCAGACTTTTTGATCTATCCATATTATGTGACCACATGGTTTTAACACAGAAAAACATAAATTGGTTGGGTTTCCTTGAGGTACTATTTTTTTTTAATATTTGGTCTAAATTAACAGTGAAGACAATCGTATTTCCGATACCAATTCAAGCATTTCTTTTCGAGATCCTACATATAACTCACCATACAATGGTTCAATGTGAGTATTTCTGCCACCAACTCGAGCTTTTCTTCTCGACTTCGTAAATAAAACTCACCATACAAAAATTTCAAATGCGAATGTTTCTGACACCAACTCCAGCTCTTTCCCTTGTGTTCGGAAATGAAACTCACCATACATAAATTTCAATGTGAATATTTTCAACACCAATTTGAGCTTTTATTTACGAGCTCGGAAATGAAACCTTACATAAATGTCAATGTGAATGGTTCCGTCACCAACTCGAGCTTTTCTTCTCTACTTCAGAAATGAAACTCACCATACAAAAATTTCAAATGCGAATGTTTCGGACACCAACTCAAGCTCTTTCTCTTGTGTTCAGAAGTGAAACTCACCATACATAAATTTCAATGTTAATATTTCCGACACCAATTCAAGCTTTCCTTTTCGAACTCGGAAATGAAACCTTACAAAAATTTCAATGTGAATGGTTCCAAACACCAACTCGAGTTTTGCTTCTCGAGCTCGAAAACGAAACTCACCATAGAATTATTTTAAATGCAAGTGTTTCTGACACCAAATTGGGCATTTTTGATCGAGTTTAGAAATGAAACTCACAATACAGAAGTTTCAAATGCAAATTTTTTCGATGGGAAAACATCCCTACCTCACAATAACAAGCTTTAAATATGAACCCTAAAAATGTTATAAATATATCATGAGCCATTTTGTCAGGATCTTCAGCTGATTTGACAGCCTGAAGAATTACTAAACAAGGGAGTTGGTTTTTTAAATCACAACTTCCACAAATTCAGTGTACTTGAAATCTCTTGGGAAGAGGTTCTGCTCTTTATTCTTTTAAATAACTGCATAACTTATGAATATAATGTATTACAAAATAATCAAATAATTAAACGTCTGACAAACGAGAGTTTCAACATGTAAATGAAATGCATACTTTATTAATATGACATAATGCAAAATACATAATCAAAATCATCTTTCAAAAAATATTTCCAATATATTACTGTAACAAATTATTTATGAACACTAGTTATATATATATATATATATATATATATATATATATTACAAAATAAACAAAACATCTTTCAAACAACATTTCCATCATGTAAAAATCATTTTATATAAACTTTTGATATAACCTTTTTTTAAAAATATTCCTTCATTTTCTTTTCTGGTATTTGGAGCAATAAAATTCGTAAATTTCATTTCACTAATTCAACATACTTTCAACAATTGATTCGATTCTTACATAGTTGCTAATCTGCAATTCATTACATGAGTGTTTGTTTGACTTATTAATCAATTCATGAATCTCCATATCACCTCTTTTGCTTTTTCTGATAATTGCATTAAAAACTGCTATGGTTATGGTAATATTGTCATTTGCTATCCAGTTGAAACAACAAAATGTCAAAAAGGAAAAAAAAAACATTTCTTTTGTTAATCGTGTTATTTGATTAAATTCCAGAATTTATGGATGTTCTACCTGAAATAAAATAAAGACTTATCCATTGCTACGAATTGTGGAAAAAAATCAACAAGTTAAAGAACAAATAAGTAGTATTTTTTAGATGAGTACAGGATTAGAGAGCACGTAAATATCTTACAATCTTCATCAAAAGTAACTAGATTCTTTGTGTTTTTTTCGTAACCTTTGACATTTAATATGTCGTTTTATACTGAATTAAAAATAAAAGGAATTTTGTAAAAGGTTGATTTCCTCGCAATATCATCAAGCGGGTGTTTTTGTATTATTTGTGGGGAACCAAATACCATTAAAGTTAATTACTTATTTTTCTGAAGATAAAAGTAATAATAAATAAAAAAAATCTTTTTGTAAAACTGAACTTGTTTTTTCTATTCTGAATAACCTGGAATGATCCATTATCAATGTAAAATGATATATACTAATTACTTTTTTACTTATTGGCAACCCAGAGTCTATATTGCTTTGGTTAGCAATAAATGATACTTAGCCATTTTTCAAATACCTGCTTTCACCAATGATGAACTCAACTCTATTTTTTAAAAAATATCTTAAACAGTGATCAATTTCTCTTATCGTTCATATTACATTAAAATAGAATTCATACGAAAATTAAGCCTGATTTTTATTATCCCTTGAAATATTATAGTAATTTATACGTAATCAAGTGCTGATGATGATGTCGTATCCATGACGGGACCAAATCAGACAGTACCATGGGCCCAGATGACTGTTCTGGCAATCTGTTCAATATTATCCACATAGAAGTTTGTTGACGGGAATAGAGCAGCAAGAATAACTGGACAGTCAAAAATATAAGCAAGTGTTAGCTCTGTATCTAAACAATTTTCTCTCACAATTCCTTTAAGGCTGTTTTCGGTTAATGTTAAAGAATAGGACTCGAATTTGGAACATTTTTTCAAATATAAAATGAATGAAAAATTAATATGATATTCTGGCTTCACTGTCCTTTAGAGAGCAGCATTTTTTATCATACTTACGATGTTTAACCGAGTTGACTCATTTTTTCTGGTATAAAATGTGTTTCGCATTTTTTATCCTATACCGTAATGTTAAATGAGCTTTGCCTTCACGTATTGAAACAAAAAAAAACGTATTCACGAAATATTTTGAAATTTTTAAAAACCCTATATTGTTAACAGAGGTGCGAGTTATGATATTGCAAATTTCCATGGAAATTGGGTCATTTTTTGTCTGAAAATGGGCATCGCGTTTAGTTAGAGCTCTCGTACTTTTACCGTAAACAGCCTTAAGTTCTTCTACCATCCCTATCAAACTTAATTCCTCTGTGATGACCTGCTCTTGGGTATCGGGGAATGCCTCCTTTGGGTGGTAGAGGGGAAATAAAATACCCTCCGCAGACCAACAGGCAGAAGTTCAATCTTTTTGAGACAACGGCATCCCTTTTCTATGAATCAAGTGTTAAAAAAATGTTTAAGTTGCTAAAAATTTAACTTCAGTAGTGAGGCTGCCATGTTTATCTCCCAAACTGTTTCCTCGTCATTTGGCATTCTTCATGGCGTATTTTTAATGAAACGGTTTGTCCACTAAAATGTTTTGCATTAGACTAAGGACATGTTGAAAATTTGCTAAAAGTACTGATATACTTGAAGTTGAATATAACTGGTTGTTTATTAACGTCAAGTTCTAAGGCTATATATAATCATACAACAGAAACATAATTGTAGTAGATTGCCTTGTGTAATCAGAGCAAGAAAAACAATTTAAATCATTAGATGTATTTACAAAACATATGTTCATAATACCCTAACAAATTTTCATTGTAACCACCAAAGGGTATATGAACGCTTATGTAAGCAGAAACTTTTTTTGTTTGTTTGCTTGCTTACAAAGACTATGTACTTCTGAATGTAGCTCTCCTAGCTTAAAGTTGCCAGGCCTAATAGTACTGGATAAAATAAATGTTAAGTTTATTGTTAAGAAATGCTCTCGTTTATTAATATTTTGCATTTAATGTTTGTGTACATAATAACATATTGGCTTATATTTCACCAAAATTTGAATATTTACTTGTAAAAATTTTATTAAAACAACTTAAAACAGAGAACATTATATATGTCGCAGGAAAATGATGAAATTAGGGATTCCATCAAATCGCTAAGGATCGATTGATGGGAGATGTTAAAATACGTTTTTCTTCAAAATCATTTCCCTGATAAAAGTAAGGGGTTTGAATAGATCCCTGTTCTGTTACAGTGAAATGATGAAATAATATTGTCAAGAGTTTAAAAGTGTTTATTTAACAAATATGATGCATTATTAAAGGTAGAAGTAAGTAGTACAACAATAGTTGATGAAATACAAGTTATTTATTCGATACTAATTAACAAATAATTAGAAAATTAGGGTGATATTTTTTATGTGTAACATCTTTCCTTTCAGTTGCTTACGTACTAAAATATCAATCCCTATGTTAATCTTATGGTGCCATTTTTTTAAAGATAGGAAGTTGATATTTAGGGGATCGATAGTACTACCTGTATGGTTAGGAAGTACAAGGACTCAACCCCCCAGGTATCTATCCCCTGGATAGCATTTTGCCAATTTTCTTCACTAGTTCATCATTTCACTGAAAGAGTTCAGAGGTTTGATCAAATCACTTACTTTCATCAGGGAAATGACTTTAAGAGAGAGAGACGTTATTTTAACATCTCCTGTCAATTGATCCTTAGAGATTTGATGAAATTCCTAAAGTCGTCATTTCCCTGTGACATATAAAAGCATTCATGTTTGTGAAAATTGTAACAGCAGGAAATCTGAAAGATACAGTAAATGCAAAGTAGGGTATAATATGCAAATTATTAGAATTTCAGAGACCCACCGTGCAGAATGTCTGATGCATGTTAAATCTGTCAAGACTCTTAGTTCTCCTATTGGCATATTGTGGAAGTTCAGAGAGGAAGATGCCAGCTCAGAGGTCGTTCTCGTCCCTCGAAAATGGTTTAAAATTACGAGATCCGTCAGCAATAGCCTTCGTGCTGCTTTATAATGCGAAATTAATAAACACTCACTATCTACTGAGCTAAGGCCGTGGGTAGCTTAGTGGTTAGAACATTAGACTCCAGACCTGAAGGCCTTGGTTAGATGCCCGATACCACCAAATACCCCCGAGTACATACGGAGTACGTGCTCGTTAAATCAGTGAGTCCGGAAGTCTTGTAGGCGGTCGCAGCAAAAACCACAAGTGCAGTGGGCTGGAGAATATTTCCTTGCCCTCCTGTTCCATGCCTAAATTGTGGAGGTGGAGATAGGTAGTGTTGCCATCTATTGTAAAGAAATCCAACTTGTCTCAGGCTCTGGCAACATTCATTCCTTCCCTTCGGGAAAGACACAACAACAACCTGCTGATCTATATAGGAACAGTCTACGGAAAATCAAGAAACTGTGGAATTGAGCTTGAATTATGATTATGTAGAAAACTTTTAAGAATAACAAAAAAAAATAATTTCCCTCGGTTGTTTTAGTGTTAGTTAAAATTTATGACACTCTCTCATATATTTATACATATTTATTCTCATATATCCTAGTATTAAAAAAACGCTAATTGATATTTAAGAGAGAGATTACTAGAAGAAAATTTCTGGAATGAGATAATAATCTTTGAAATTTAATCAACAGCATTAATTAAGAAGGGTAAGAAACCTTTATACCGACAATGTTAATTGTACCTTTTCTCAAAATTTGTTATGCGTACATGCTTGAAATTTTTCATACAATTAAAGTACATTTTTTTATTATACTGAAATGAGCTTTTAGCTATATAATTTTGAACTTTTTAATAGTTTAAAAAATATTTTATCCAACACAGTGAAAAATTTGACCCATTTTTAACATGAAAAATTTTGTAAAAAATAATTTGTTGAGTTTTTTTACAAAAAGCGCCTTTCAGTATATGTATTAGTCATCATTATAAATATATCATAAAATTTTATATACCTGTGAACAGTAGTTTTTCAGAAAAGGTACATCGAACATTAAAATTTCATTTTGCGATAAATTGATTTTAATGTATATAGTGAGATTTCTAATCGGCTAGAAAATAAAAAAATAAAAGGCTCAATTTATAATAAAAGTTACCTGTTTTGGTTCATATCAGGCGTTCAATTTTTAAGCAAAAATGAAGTACTTTGTTTACATTTTTCACCATTCAAATGGGTGTGGCCCAGTTTCAACGGTTATTTAAAAATAGGTTTTAAGATATTCTAATTACCCTAGAGGTTTATGTAAGGAATTTTTCAAAGGTTAAAATCTGTACAATTTGAAAATGTAAGCATCTCAAATTGTCAAAAAAAAAAAAAGATTTTAGCTATCCAACACACCATATAAGTGGATTAATTAATCCATATGACCATCACAAATTAATTCACTTTCAGTTATATTTATTCTGGCCAGGAGGTGAGAATTGCAATATTTATTCAAAGTACCTTTTTCATGGACTCTTTTTATTTCGAAGCTTTTATTTCTCCTTCTATATCATTGCGTTTCGCTATTAACTTCTATAAGTCTGTTCGATATATATCCGACATAGTTCGATAATTATAGTTCACAGTAACATATTTTTCGAATATTTTAATCTGAAAGTCCCACCCAGTAACGCTTGACAGCTGTCTGGCTTCTCTTCAAAATACGAGAAATCGTTCAATATACTTGATTACGGTTTCGAAATGAATTCCTCGCTTATTAATTTGAAACTCGCCTTCGTGTGCCTCGAATTTCTAGATGTGTATTAGCTGATTGGTAGTGGGAGGAAATTCAACGAGAGTCATAACGGATAATATTTTTTCGCAAAATACTTATTCAGAGCACAAATCTGATTGAGTGAATTTGATATCCAAATTTTCTAAATAGTGTATATTTGCATAAGTGGTGTTAAATGCAAAACTTTTTAAAATGTTTAAAGTTAACAATTTCATTTAATGGGTAATCAATGAGTAGTCGTGAACATATTATGTCTGTGTAATGTAGTAGTATGTAAAACAAATATTGCGCGTGTTGTGCTCTAAAATGATCTTGAATCATGATATATTTTCAGGATTTTTATTTGTATTAATAAACTAATATTATTGTATTAATAAACTAAACTTCGGCGATTGCCGAATAATGCGCGAATTATTCGGCAATCGCTGACGATAAACTTAATACACTGACTTCATTAGTAAGGATGTGGATGCCATAGCAAAAGATGCAGTGTGTACTTCGGTTAACAGAATTTAAAATAGTCACGAGTGTACAACGACGTGTTTAAACAGAATATTATGTCGATCCTCTGACATCAAAATCTATCTGCCAATGGGAAGTAACTTTAAAGGAAACGGGGACTTGGGTATCTCAAATTAGCAAGTATTCTTAAGTTTTCGTGATGGAAGACATTTTTGATCGTGTGCGTGATTCATTTTGTAGGATTCCAAGTAGGATTAGACAAGCCAATAATGACATTCCATTCTGTTCGAACTCGTCGCTGTCAACACGTCGAACACGTCCGAACACATTGCACACACGCGTGACTGATTTAAATTCCGTTAACCTAAGTACGCAATGCATCTTTTGCTGCGGCGTCCACATCTTTACTTATGAAATCAGTGTAACAAGGTTATCGTCTGCGGTTGCCGAATAATGCTCGCACGTGCGGCCGATTGCACTAGACCCAAAAAATCTGGGGGTGGTTTCCAATCCACGGATAAACAGTTCATTCCATTCTGACGGGTAGTTCCGTAATAATAAGCCATAAGTTTTGGATATTTTAAGCCTGGACCCCTGTATATGAATATCCGATGAAACAACGTCACATCAAGCAACCCCGAAGCTAAGGCCAAGATTACTACTAAATCTTTTACATCTTGTTTTATAATGCAGATAGAACACGTGGTATCTTCATGAGTGACAACTCCACTTCGCCCACTCAGATCACTTGATCCATACAATTCACAACAGTATGTTTAGCAAGCAGTCATGGTATCGGGCCTGTCATTAGCGTTGTTCTAGCCATCTCATGGGTTCGAGTCCTAAAACCATTTAGGGTCATCTGTTTCGGAGCTTATGTACGTTAAATCTGTCGAGACTTGAGGTTTTAATTTTGGCGTGACGTAGAATCTTGGAGTCCGAAGAGCCAAATCAAGCATAACTTTCATCATATGATCGTGGATCAAACTAAGGAAGTCCGTCACAAATAGATCATTGTATGATTTTAAGTGTAGCTTAATAAATTATCAATGCAATCATTTGACAGAAGGGTATGGAGATCAATGGTTATGATCATAAACTTCTTCATCTTTGTTGGTTACAATCGAGATGATACACTGAGATTTTGTTTTAAAAATTTCTACATGACTTGTAGATGAGGCTCAGTCTTAGAGTTGCAATGGAATTAATCAAATAGGCTAACAACTCATTTGTAGCCCTACTCGCCCGATTGCATTTAAAGATAGGTTCTCCAATTATATTTGTAGTTGTTCCGTAAGACAATATAAAATATTTCTTGAGGAAAAACAAATTTTTTGAAACATTTAGGGAAGTCCATTAGTTTAATCCTTCATTTGAAGAATTCATAAGAAATTGAGAAATAGTATCACAGCTTTGACAAAATGAGTACTTTAAAAAAGTTCCTTAGATTGCTTATACGTATGTTAAAATAGCTCATATTATTAACTGAAAAACTTTATCAAAAATACATTTTTAACTCATTTTTGTTTCATTTGCTTCATACTTATCTACAAATCAGTTTAAAAAAGTGTGCTTATGACCACACGAAATAACTTCAAATTTTGTAATGTTATTTCAGAGATTAGTTAGGTGAATAAAAAAAAATCAAGGGGATATATTATATTAGTATTGTCATATAAAAATATTTATTCATATGTCTGTACAAATAAAGTAATATTTTTTGCTAAATATACATATTTGTTAATTAATTGTAGTTATGTATTAATACTTTAGAAGGATGTCTAATATTTTTTACCAGAAAAAGGGACAAATATCACTCATGAAAGGCTCATAAGAATATAACTAAAAACTGACTCAATGTAAAATAATTTCAATAAGATAAAATAAAAAAAAATCCTGTTTACACTAATAATTAATCTTTATAAAACTGTTCTTGCATAGAAAAGCGTGTTTTAGAAGATATATTCAAGCAAAGAGATCCAGTATTGATGCATATTAATTAACATAAAAAAGTACTACAAAAGTGCATTGAAATGTATATATAAATAGAGAGAAAAGTCTTAAAATTAGCTGTTGTAAAACGGAAAGTTTATAAAAAAAAATTAAATAGATTTTATTAAGCTGGACATTATTTTCGCTGCCACCTTTGTAAAGGAAAGCAAATAATAAACATATGTTTTGATTTTATCTTAATATGATAAAAATATTTGTACATTTTTTAAGTCTTAAGGGAAAATACAAAATAAATCAAAAGTAAAATCATAATTAACGTTTGCAGATTTAAAAAAATGAAGGACGAGAGATTGAAGAAATTGTATGCGTGTGTTTGCTGATTTGAAATTGCTTCAACTATCTCTCTTCGAAAAAGAGTATTTTCTGAATCATTTCAACCCTCTTTTTACTACCCCTTGAGCAGTAAAGAATGTGTATCTGTTGGTGGGCTTTGCAGAGGGAACCCTTCCAGAAGACATTTTCCCACGGCGGTATTTTTACCAATAAAATGGACTCTGCCTGCTTTAGAAATAATCCGAATATTTTCACTGATTTTCTAAAACCTTTGTTGACGAGAAACAATTTACTATACTAGTAATTGCCTTAAGCCTGTCTAATGTTTAAATGTATAAGTAAACACAGATAAATTTTTCAATACATATGAATAAAAAAAGGGAAAAAATATTTTTTAGTAAAATATTTAATTTTTAATGATACAAAGAAAGAGAAGTCTGGAGAGCTGAAAACGTCTCTTAAAGCACAGAGTAAAAAAGCAAACCCGCACAAAATATTTAGCAGCTTGGATTTATGAATCTTATTGACAAGATAATTTAATAATAAAACTAGTAAACTGAAGCGCAAACGCGCGCATAATTTTTTATGGGGAAGAAGGAGGAGGGAATTGTTGTTGGGTTTTTTTAAAGAAAAAGAGAAAAAGGACTGAGCTGTAATCTTTATGCTAAAGATTAAAAATCTGTTGGTGTATGAGAAGTGGAGGGGGAGAATAGAAACCTCGGCGTTCTTGTCAACAGATATCCTGCTTAGAATCTAAAGGGATTCATAATACCAAAAAGAGTGTTGTAGATTGCGATAAAGCTTCTCAAACTTTCAATAGTTGCGACCCAACTTTCAGTCAGTTTATTCATTACGCCCCCCTTCTTATAGTAACAATGTGTTGAATGTAATTATAATGTACTTTGATGGTAAAACTGCGATACCATACGACATTAATTATAAACTGTACTAAAAACATTATTAAGATACATATTAAGTATTATACATAATTTTGTATATGACAAGCCCAAGGGAGTCACTAGTAATTACTAAATTTGTTTTTAATTGAGTATTGTTGAATTAACCATCAAATACTTTGTGCAGTACTGATTTATTTATATTAGTGTGTATTATATCAGTGTGAATGTGTATTTAATTTTTCAATACACATAACGTATTTTATTTTGTATTTTTTTATTTTGAAATAGCAATTTATTGTATTAAATTGCTAATTATTTTTAATATTTCATTTTTTATTTTTTGCGATATGATCGTGCCTCCCCCCCAAATAGGGTTATCGTGCCCTTCTAGGTGGACGCACCCCACAGTTTGAGAAACGTTGCGATAGAGATTTTACTTCGAGTTTTGAGAACAATTTAATAACCGTATGCATGAAACAAAATATTATTTGGGAAGAAAAGCCAAGTGATTTACATAATAATTGGCCGATAGTGAAACGAAGATTTGACAATTTAGATATGAAAAATGAAAGAGAATAATCGGGTTTTAAATATAAACACTAGGTGGTTGTACGTGTTCCCTGTAATTTTAATTTTTTCTCCCTCCAATTTTTTGCACCATAGGCATGCGCTTAGCGCTCCTAAGCAGAAAAGAGAGGGCGTGACTTTATTCAGAATTCTCAAATATTTTGCCCTTTAGACATTTTTTGAATCGAGAAATTGATTTTTTATCTACAACAAATCTATATTTATAACCGTAGCATTCGAATTTTATATTATAAACGCAATAACCCGCTATGTACTTTAAAACTCTTGATACTCTTTTCTATTGAAATATCATTTGATTTATTTTTAAATTTCCTAGGGATTGTCTCTCTTTGAAGTTTGCATCAACTGTTCATCTTTTGGGAAACAAAAATACCAAAGCGTATGGTTGCCAAGTTTATAAGATGACCAGTTGGGCACACAGCAATAACGATGCATTAGTATAAAATGTGTGCAGCTTTAGTTTTAGTAACTAATATTTTTTAAGTTAACTAAGATTTGTGTGTGTGAGAGAATAAACAAAACACTAATTTCACATTTAAACGCACTAATTTCTCTTATAAAACAAAATATCTTAAATTTATACATAATTGGGGATGTTGCATAAATGCGTCAATTTAATGTATTGTGCCCTCAAAACTAAAAAGAAGGAAATTCAATAATGTCACAAGAATAAAAGGGAGAAAATACGAAGAATGGGTTGTCGGAGTACCTGTTTATGAGTGAGTATTGCTTCTGCTTCAGGGGGGGGAGAAAAGCGAATAAAAACCCTGGGAGAGCGTCCCACTTTTTTAGTCACGTGATTTCTTTTTAGGGATGAGCCAACCTTGTCGGAGCAAGTTTTCCGAATAAAGGCGAAAAAAGCCAAAGGGATGTCATTCCCAAGCGTGACTTTCATTCAATTTCACTCTCTAGCAAATCGTGACAATAGAAGTTATCAGTTCAAAAAAAATTGCAAGTTTAGCATTTTTTTCTAATACTGACATATTTTTTTTAAATAGAAAAACAAAACATTCGTTTGGTATTTTTGAAACTTGTCATTACGCATTCTTACATAGTCTTAAAAATTTAATTTCTTAAGTAGATAAATCTAATTTTCAAAAATGCATCTGTTTGTTGACATTAAATCCCGTTTCATTTTAAATCACCACTTCATTCCCTTCTTTTCCTTTCCATGTTTTTGAATAGACGTGATACTGTCAGGTTATTGTGAACACCTGCTATATGTATATAATACACAGAAAAGCACAAGCGTGGGTTAGTAAGGCTACAGAAGGAATCCACAGGCATCTGGAGTTTGCAGACTACAAGACAGCCAAATAGCAGCAGAGTAGACAGTGAAATGTTTTTACTGCAATAATGAATTTCTCTATGAGTCTGACGTGGCAGCATATCCGGAGAACAGAGCCCGTGACCTCGGATCCGACGCTGTTAGCATGACCACTAGAAAAAGGGATCACTCCTGTCTGGAGGCTGTTACTGGCTTTTGTAGATAATGCTACAGTACTCCCCTGCCAGTGAGTCGGTGGTACGCGATATTTGTTATAGCGAGCGTATGAGATGTTGCTGTTGCGTCAAGTGACGAATTTAGTCACTGCGTCAAGTGAGTCTCACGACTTTGGTTGATGCGTCTAATAAGTTTGACGACTTTAGTTACTACGTTAAGTGAGTCTGATGACTTTGGTTGATGCGTCAAGTGAATCTGATGACTTTTGGTTGCTGCGTGAAGTAGGTCTGCTGACTTTTGATTGTTCTTCATGGAGGTAGATGGCGTCACGACAGATCAGTAGGTTTTTCGGTTTTCTTTTCAGCCAAGGTCACCAATGTGGCAGTGAATATGCGGTGGATAGAACCCGCGACCTATGGATCCGAAGCCACATGACGTGTCACTAGACAAAAGTGATCACCCTTGTCCGGAGGCTGTTACTGGCTTACGTAGATACCACTATTCTGTACTCTGTTGGGTTCAGATCTGAAGAATTTGGGGTCATAGGAGCATGTTGAAGCGTTAGGTGTGTTCTCCTAACCATTTCAAGAAAACTCTGACCGTAAAACACACAGAATTATTTAGTTGAAAGATTTCATCCATAAACACTTAAAAATAACACAAATAATAACCAAAAAGAAAATTTTCAGATTCTGTGTGAACTCGTATTTTTACTTTTTTAACTATGAGAAGGGAAAATATCTCCTACTTTTAAAAGAAATTCGGTTCTTACTTTTAATGCAGACAGAAAACACATTCACTTTTTAAGTAAAAAAGTGTTTGCAATACAAAGCGGGAAAAACGATATTTTTTTCAAGAAATAGGAATAGAAAGAAAAAGTGGCACGAAAGTAGATCGAGTTTATCATACCCCTATTTTTTGAGTCAGCGCCAGGCATTACACAAGCCCCTACAGGAAAAAAATAGCATTTTCTTACTACTACTTGACTTGAAAGCAGAAGGAATGTCCATTCATGACAAACAAGAAAAGCATTGCTACAAAATCAAGCACTATCATTCAAGATCTTCAAATAGTTATATATTGAGGATCACACTGAACTTTTTTTCGAACTACGTTTTAAGTCCTTTTTTCCAAGTGTTACATTATGTGTCCCAGACGTTTGATGAAATTAGCGTTAACCATGCATCATGCACATCCTGACATATCCGATTTGAAAAGGAAAAAAATCACTAAAGGTAATACAGTAGAATAAAACATGAAATTGATGAAAAACTTTCATTCAGTTTTGACATACTTAACATGAAACTATGGAATTCTATATGAACTTCAGAGAATGCAAAATATATCATATACGGGGATCATACTGAAATTTTTGAGATACACCTAGGTTTTTAAAGTTATAATTAAAAAAATTTAGGAGTATTCAAAGTAGTCTTCTCCAGAATCGTTTTTACCATCTACATTTGTGTAGAGGAATTTTCTACAGATTAAATATTTCAAATCATTTATTTCTTAGAATTGATGGGGGATAATGCATTTATAGCCACATCAATATCTTCTGAATGAAAACGACGTCCAGGTAAGTTTTTTTTAGATTAAAAATTAACCAAAAGTCACGCATATATAGCTAGATCCGGAGGATAAGATGGATGTTCTGTCACTTTCATTTGTTTTTATTTAAGAAACTCAATTGTTAATCCGGCTGTATGGGAAGATGCAATGTCATGGTGAAGCATCAGTCCACTAACATTCACTTCTTGAAGAATTTCTGGAAGACATTTAGTGATATAACAGTTTTTTATTACTGTCTTCTGTTCTTCCAACTTGATGGCTTTCACCAATCCCGTGCCCTCAGGCGTACAATAAATCACACGAATTTTCAAAACTTCATGCTATTAGGAATTAAGAAGAGTAAGAAACCTGTATACCGACAATGTTAAGTTGGCTGTTTTCGCTATACCTTTTCTCAAAATTTGTTATAAGTACATGTTTGAAAATTTTCTTACTATTAAAGAATACTGTTTTCATTATACTGAAATGAGCTTTTAGCTATATAATTTTGAATTTTCTTATAGTTTATAAAATATTTTATCAAACATTATTAAATATAACCCATTTTTCACATAAAAAAATTTGTAAAAAATAATGTTTTCAAATTTTAAAAAAATTCTCTTTAGTATGTATTAGCCATCAATATATATATGTTATACAAAACTTAAATACCTGATTACATTATTTTCCCACAAAAGGTACATCGAACATCAAAATTTGCATTTTGAGATAAATTGATTTTAATGTATACAGTGTGTGACTTCTTATTAGCTAGGAAATAAAAAGATAAAGGCTCAATTTACAATAAAAGATACATGGTTTGGTTTACATCAGACGTTCAACTTTTAAGCAAATACGAAGCACTTTGTTTACATTTTTTGCCGTTCAAATGGGCGTGGTCCAGTTTTAACAATTATTTAAAAATAGGTTTTAAGGGATTTTAGTTACCCTAGAGGTTAAAGTAAGATATTTTTAGAAATGTTAAAATCTATAATATTGGAAAATGTAAAAATCTCAAGTCACATAAATAAGATTTTAGCTTTCTAACACCTCTTAATAAGAAGAAATCGTGATGGATTTAGTAGAAAATTTTATAAATATTCAGTTTTGTACTATTTTTAATTAGATCGGAAAAAGAAAAGGTCCTTATATTACAGTTAATACTTTTAATTTAGTTCTGAACTATGAATGCATGAATTCTTTTTTTCCTTTGGAAATTATTTGTGAATTTTGCAAACATACAAACCTTATACCTTGATAAAGTTGCTTATTTCTCCTTTATTAAATATATTTACATGGTGAAATATCATAGGAAAGAAAAGGAATTTTTTTCAATTCTTTTTAAGGTATCCGACTATGTTCGGAACCGAGATTTTAAAAAAGCGCATAAATGGATAATTTTCATGATATTTTGTGTCACTCAGATTAGAATACATACATAAAATTAGTTTAAGGACATTTTGACAAAAAAAAGTATTTAAATATAATATTTTGGCAAAAAATTAACTTAGAATAATCTTTTTTTCCAAATGTTCTCCTTTTGTGAAAAATGGATCTATTATAATAATATTTTGCCTGTATATAGCTCAGACCTTTCTACAGAGGCTCAACAGGAATTTTTGAAAAACTAACATTATTTTCAGAGTTACCACCAATTGAAATAATTATTGGAGTTTTTTTCTTAAAATTGCTTCCCTCTGTTGTCGTAAAATATGAATAAACCCACTTCTATGTTACGTATATATTTCAAAAATTCTAGTTGAGCCTCTGTAGAGAGGTCTGAGCTATATACAGGCAAAATATAATTATAATAGAAGTATTTTTCACAAAAGGAGAACATTTGGAAAAAAGATTATTCTAAGTGAATTTTTTGCCAAAATATTGTATTTAAATAAATGTTTTTTGTCAAAATGTCCTTAAAACAATTTTATGCATATATTCTAATCTAAGTGACACTAAGTATCATGTAAATTATCCATTTATGCGCTTTTGCAAATTCACGGTAGTTCCAAACACATAGTCGGATACCTTAAATACTTCACAAGAAACGATATCTTTCATTTTCCCTTACTAACTTTTAAGGTAACAAAAATGTGACCTTTGATCAAATAAAATGCACAAAATATATTCTACATAAATCCAATCTTCTTACTGAAGCACAGAAAACTTTTCCCCCACCAGTTATATATTTTTTACTATTATCTTTTTTTCTTCCTTTGAATATAATCTGAAAACTTTAATTGGACAGTTCTTTCGAAAAGATGCTTTAAAAAATACGATAGCTTGAATCCATTTTGAGAGAAATATTGTTTCATTTCGAAAAAAGGACATATTTATTTCAAATTTAAATACTTTTATGCAATCTAAATGTATTTTTGAATTATAATGAGCGTTTGCTTGACTCAAGTGTTTTCCTAGTCAAAGAAACATTGTCGCTTAAAAATGCATATTGCAGACGTAAACATCTCTTAAATAGGAACTCCAAAGCTAGAGAAACTTTATTTTAAATTGAAAGACGAAATGTTTTAAGTTTGACGAACTTCTTGTATTTCATATTTATAGGAATTTAATTTGAAAAACATAAATATAAATCTAAATAATTACAGAAAGAGATTTCAAGTGCTTTATTCCTTTGAAGTTATTTACTGAAAATTACAAATGTTTATGAAAACAAATTAAAGTTAAATTTCGTTATTTTAGATTTACTTTGAAAATGTATGGCATTATAATGAAACTGTTATCTTAATATATTAAAACTATCAAAATAGGGGAATACCAGTGCGGATTTCAAAAAGAAGGATCAACTACAGATCGCATACACAGTATTAGACAAATACTTGAGAGAATACTTATCATCGTTTTATTGACTTTAGATCAGCTTACGGTATCATCATTCGAGAAAAATTGTATCCGGCAATGTTGTAATTGGGAATCCTTAAAAAATTGGTTAATCTGATAAGAGAATGAAATTCGACAGAGTAAAATGTAGAGTAAAGTTAGGGTCTGAATTCTCAGATGCGTTCTACACTGAAAAGAGACTAATCACGGAGATTCTCTGTAGCGTCATCTGTTTAAATGTTTGTACGTGTTTTTTTCACGCGTTGAAAAAACGACCTTAACATCACGCGCAGGGAATCTCATACCCATTGGTGTTTACAATCTGTTTGTACGGTACAATTTGCATAGAAAAAGGAAGAGAAGTAGGAAATATAATATGTTTATTACACTTTTTACAGGTAAATTTAGTTTATCTGTTCGTCGTTTTATTAGGGTATTTAGAACATTATTTATACATTCCTTTAATCTTCATCGCGAGTGAAAATGCGATGTTTTCACTGGGTTTTTATTTCTTTTTGATTTCGTAGAAACATTGCTTACTGGTTCCTACATTTTTTACATTCTTCTGTACATCACTTCAGAAATCAGCGTCTGGTTCAATGTTTAATAGCAGGTTTTTAACTACTTAATAAAATATTTTGCGCATTTATTGTCATTACGTTCAACATCATAAAAAAATATTGTCATTGGCTAATGTTTATATTATTTGATCATTTTATCAAAGACGATAATTACTCAATCAGTTAAATTATCTGGATAGATTTCAGTAGAGAAATCGTACTTGCTATTATACTCTTCATCATTCGATTTTTCCTCATCATCCTCAAAAGAGAATTTCTTCAACAGAAAATACTTTATTGTACTATTTCTATTAAATACTGTATCTATTAAATTACTTAAGTATCACATTTCTTCATCATAACTACAATAATACGCCAATGCATAAGAAAGAATTTAAAGCGCGCTCATGCATTTTGAGCTATAACGGCAATTCAAGCGCAGGGTATGACACCAAAAATATACATTTAGAATTCGCATATAAGCTAAGGTCCCTCAAAGGTTTGACCTTGTCAGCTACACGAGAAACTATTCATTTTCCGAAAAAGGCTTGGATGGAATCTTGAAAAAAGTTAAGCGGTGGTGAGTGAGTGAATATTAACGTCATACTATATTCAGATACACGAGGGTTTTGGCGACGGACCTCGTCATTTTGAACCATGGTCAAGAAACGAGGACGACACCTAAGCTAGCACTCCCTCTCCTAACTACCACGCCAACGGGAAGACGTTTGATCTCTCGACAGATTTAACGTACATCGTAGGTCTTTAGTGTTACTAGGCTCGAACTCATGACATGCCTGCCATGATCCGATACTTTGACCACTGGGCTACCGCAGCCCTGGCAGTGGTGGGTATGACATACCTTGCACGTGAAGAGCCGGGTTAATATAGCACTAGAGAAGGTAATATGAGAGTCTGGTATACAAACTAGGAAAACAATTTCGGTATAAATCCATGCCAGCATTTGCAGACCATATGGATGTCGAAGGAAGGCGGCTATAGTAGAAGCTTTCAGTGCACTTGAGACGCTCAACGAAGAAAAAACTAAGTTAACGGCAATAACAAATAAAAGCTCAAATCTACATGAGCTGAAAATTCATGAATATGAGTTTGAACAGGTGACTCAATTTAAATACTTAGGCACTAATGTACATAAGAGTAATGACTTAAAAATTGAAATCAAAATTAAAATCATTATGGCAAACAGATGTTATCATGGATTGTGAAACCAATTAAAATCTGAATGCATAAGTAGTAAAATAAAAATACAGTTACACAAGACTCTAATAAGATCGATTGTTCTGTATGGCAGTGAATGCTGGACAATTAACAAAGACGAAAAGAAAAGGATGACTTTCGAGAGAAAAATCTTAAGAAAAATATTTGGTGCAGTTAGAGAATTCCGGTATCGGAACGATGCATCCTCGAACTTCAATCGAAATACAGAGAACCCAATAGAGTCAAAGGGATCAAGGCTTCCCAAATAAGATGGCTGGACATCCAGAGATAAAAAGGGAAAGAAGAAGACCGAGAACAAGGTGGATAGATAAAGTGGAACAGTGGTTGAAGGACTTGGGAGTAAACCGATGGAAGAACATAGCATCGCATAGATCAAAATGGTCTAAGCTTATTGAGACAGCCGTGGCCAGTAACCGGCAGCAGTTCTTGGAAGGAAGAAGAATGTTCTAAAGGGATTGGAAGAAGGATTACCACTATGTGTGTAATCATACATTCTCAAAAACAAATTTGGGGGAAAAGTGGAATTCCGTTCTCTATATTAAACTTTTGACTGAAGAATTAAGTATGCTTGCCATATTTATATATGTCTTAAAAGGGCTGTATTTTGGCAAGTTGCTAGTTTTGGCACTTTGCAGACATGGACAGTCCATAAGTGTGAGAACCATTTCATCGGTGGCAAATTCTGGTGGCGATTCTCGCTACCAAATATTTCGCGCTTGAATTTGTTTAACTCAAGATCTCGCCTTATGTTAAACATTGTCGTTATTCAATTTTGCTGAAAGTGCCAGAGCCAAATTGGTACTCAATGCATCTATTTTAGAATGAAGTTGTAATTTTGATTGTACTGAAGAGTATTTGAGTCTTGCAACAATGTCAATAAATGAATAAATAGCATACTAAATACTGGAATGATTCTATGCTGTACTCGAGCACTAAGTATTTAATAAGACATTTCTGCAGGGTGTGACAAAAAAATTCGGACAAATTTCTTGCCTCGTAGAATAGTTAACGAATTTTCTTTTAATTGGTGTTTTCATGTTCTTTTATCTAACATTTTAATATTAAAATATTTTTAAATACATTTTTAGTTTTTATTTTGATTTATGTATCGAGCAAAAGTCTCCTATTTTAGAATTGTTTTATCAAGGAAAATGACAATTCGTTTGCCAAATGTACCTTGGCAAACAGTATCTGATGAAAACTGCCGTTTCAAATAGCTTGGCAATGTAACGCACTGTCACTTCAAGGAATCGCAAGGCCATCGAAAAGCGAGTCCAAAGAAACCGAGGGTTTCCATGAGACAGATCGCTCGTAACATGGGAATAAGTGACAGATCGGTGAAGCGAATATCAAAACCAGAGCGTGGACTGAAGCCTTACAAGTTGCGAAAAGTTCAGCTTCTCACTGAAAAAAAACAAACTCGTGCGGCTCCGAAGATGCCAAAACTTTTGACTCGAGTCGCAAGTCAGCGTTGGGAGAAACTTCTTTTCACTGATGATAAGCTCTTTAAGATTCAACAAGTTCATAGCTCCCAAAACGACAGAATCTGGTGTTTGGACGTTCCAATCACCTCGGCAATTGTTGAACATCGCCAATATCTAAAGTTGGTCATGGTCTAGGGCGAAATTTGTGCAAGTGGAAAAATATTTTTGGTTTATGTGGAAAAGGGCGTTAAAATCAATCAAATAGTGTACCAAATAGTTTCTGTGGGACCAAAAGCATTTTGGAAATGCAAATTGGACACTTCAACAAGACTCTGCACCAGTTTGCAAAGCCGAAAAAGTAGAAGAGTGGTGCAGATAAAATTTTCCAGACACGATATCTGAAGAATGACCACCTATTCGCCGGCTCTGAATCTCATGAATTACAGTGTATGGTCTATTTTAGAGTCCAGGGCCTGCACTAAACTGCACAAAACTTCGGACTCTATAAAGCAATCACTTCTGCGGGAATGGGATATATTAAAGGTAAAAGATTTGAGGTTCATTGTTGAAAATTTCTGCAAGCTCTTGCGCCTCTGCATTGGTCACTTTGTGTACCAATTAAATTTATTTATTAGAAGGAGTGCTCTCTTATTAGTATTTGTTATATTTTGTTAATTTCTCATTTTATTATAAAGTTATATAAAAAAAAATGTTTGTACGGATTTTTTTCCTCACCCTGTATTTATCCAAGCATTTGCAGTAAAATTTTAAATATTTATCTGGCCATTGTAAAGTTAAACCTCTTAGCGATAATGGCTAAATTATTTTGTAAATATAGAAAGTAAAATTTTCTTACCACTCCTCAGTATATTTATTAGTTCAATGAATTATGAACGATTTCTTTTTTTAAATTGTGAGTTTTTTCTTCCACGACGCACTGTTCATTTCCTCGAAAAACAAAGCAAAGGAAAAGATTCCAATTTAAAAAAGGACGTCAGTCTAGAATTTTTATTCTGATTAAATTTAATAAATATTAATGCATCTATATAGCGTAAATATTTTTCTTAATTTTCATACTGATTTTTAGAACAATCATTTTACCAAATATCTCATAACTAAAAACATTTCAACAAAATAATTTGTTTTATTCCAACGTCATTAATTCATCTTCAAGGGATATTTAGTTTGGAAATTAAGTATAGAAATTATTCATGGCCAAAATATTGTAACTCGGTGTAAAATGAAGTATTGAATTACGAATCCAGGAGCTCGAAATAGACTTATTTTTTTTCCTTTTAAATCCAATTAAAATGGTGATTTTATTTTTTGCTTTGGTTCTATTTTAATATATTTTGTTTCCTGAAAATGCAATTTCAATTATTTCGTCATAAATACAATAAAAACATGAAAACTGAACACTTATGTGGTAGAAAATTAATAAAATATTAATTTTTGAAATTGAGATGATAAAAGTTCCAAGTCTAAAGTTTATTTTGCAATATTAATTAAAGTTTCAATTGACTATTATGTTTGATATTAATTTTAACGAAATGTCTTATAAAATATTGCAATACTTTTTTAATTATTGAAATAAAATTTAAAATATTTGGGAGAAGATGCGTCATATAATTAAAATGTCCATAAAATATAAATTTAAGGAAAAATATGTACAATAAAATAATTGTTAAATATTCTATAATCTTCTGAAGAATAGTTTTTACTGATGAGGAATTTTAAATTCCATTTTTTGGCTTTTTATATCTATTTATAATTGTTATCATACATTTTCCAAGGTGTCAGTATCGACATTCTAGTAAAAGAAAAACTTAAATAGGAGATTAACCAACTGGAAAAATAAGAGGCACTTATCTTTAACTTTCTTTAAATGGAGACTATTTTCCTAAAAAGAACATAACTTAATTAGTTTTTGTAAAATGATATCGGTATCTTGAAATAACTTTCAAACTTTTCGGAAAACAGATTCCATTTCTTATTCTCTTGGAATTGTATGTCTATTTTTACTTGATCTCTTGAAATATCAAATATTGCACACGTTCCTTTTTCTTTTTTTAACTTTCCATTATTACTTGTTTCCCGAAGTATTCTCAGTTACGGTAAATGTAGCTATTAATAAAAAACGAACTATAAAACAGGGACGGTCAAATAAATTGCATTTATACAGCAGAAGAGCATATAAGCCCCCAAAAATTTCAGACGGGTATGAAACTCCCTATAAAAATGTCAAACACAGCTTTATTTTTCTTACATCAATTTTCATTCGAGTTTAGTAATTCTCTATTTTTACGAAAAGTTATTGTTTATAAATGAAAATTGTATCAATGTTATTTATACTGTCGATATATGTCAGTACATAAGTTTCATATACAATTTGAACATTTTAGAGTATTTCGAATGACGTATCTTCAAAAAATAAAAAAAAATTAATAACAATTAAAAATATTTACAAAAAATTATTAGTTCTTTTAAGAAATTTATAACTAGATTTTTTGCATTAAATATTTTCGTTAGGAATTTAAAACTGTTCTTTAAGCTAAAAATGGCTTATTGTGTTTAAAATTTACTTGTTATAAGATCTGTATAATGTATTTTATTTTAAAATACGAAAGAAAATTAAATATTAACATTTTCAAGAAGTGTTACATAATTATTTTTAAGCACAACTAGATAATATTCAAATTAAAACAGTAAATGTGACATAATATTAATTTTTTAATGCTCTATAAAATTGATATTATGAACCATAAGAATAATCCTGTTCAGCTAAAAATATCTTTTAAATCTAAATGTCGAAGGGAAAAACTGAAATTGGGAATTTGGTGAAGTCCTTAAAGGATATGATCAATTCTCGGAAATTGTTAAAATAAAATCTCTGAATCATTTACCTGAAGAAAATCAGTAATTTGATGAGATCCTAGTACCGTTACGGTGAAAAGAGGAAATAATATTGTTAAAAAAGTTTAAAAGTAATTTTATTTAGTAAATCGTGCCTTATTTAATATAGAGTAAGTAATATAATATAGTCACTGACATACAAATTATTCATTCGAAACTAATTAACGAAAGAGAAATAGATACTCTTGCTGATTTTTTTTAAAAAAATCATATTTTTAGTAAAACTTTAGCCTTATTTTCATGAATATAATTAATTAATAAAAAAGTTTATTCAATTTTATTAAAATACGTTGCTGATTTGTGGTATTTCGAGTTACAAAATACGTTACTTTTTTGCAGACAAATCTTTTTGTTTTACATTGTTATTTGAATTGTTCACAAGAACACTTCGTAGATCCTTAACCTCCAAATGAGGTCAATTTTCCTGAAATCTCATACAAACTTAGATTAACCTGTAAAAATGTTTCGGAAAATAAGTTCCCATGTAACCAATCTTAAAATTCCAACTGAGGGACCAATTTGATATAAATTATTTTTTTAATTTGATACAATCCCCACAATGTTATAAGTAACCCTTTACTTACCTTAAGTACATGCACCAAGACTGTGGAGTTCTCTAACACATCTTTGAACTTCTTCAAAAAAAGTTCTTTCATTTTTTCAACTATCTTTTCAAGCATTTTGATTTTGCAGCAATCTTCTTTGATTTTTAATGCTAATCTTTTTGACAAAAACAGCATAGAATTTTCGATCCAAATCGTTCTTCTCTTACTGTATTCCCACACATTACGTGCACGGGAGTTTTATAAATGTCACTTGAATGGACTTCATTTGATTCTATTCTCCAGAAAACAACATGATTTACTGTCACTGACTACTGTTTCCCCTTCTGATATAAGTAACCCTGCAGATGCTTCAACTTTTGAAGCAGCATTTGAAGAACAGTTGTTAACTGGTCCGAGTTGTCTTATTGCCGATAAAGAAATTGATCCAATTTCTAGTAGATCCTCTAAATCTATAGTCTTTTATAAGAGTAAATCAACTGTTGGTAGATCATGTGTGCCATTAAGTGTTATTTTTAATTGATTTAACTATTGATAGATCATTAGAAGTTTCAGCGTTGTTAATCAATTTAGTCAAATGCTTATAGACCTTTCAAAGTTGAAGCGCCGTTGTTGTTCTCTAAGGAAGTTTCTCGTAAGTCTTTTGGGGCTAAAATAATACCATAGCCTTTCTAATTGAGAAGTAGAACCAAATCTTCTTCAGTAGCCAATTTTTCAAGCAACCTTTTCAAAACATGCCTAGATTGAAGTCCTGTTTTCGGCTCTGTTCCATATAAAGAATTACATGGTGATCATTCTATGGTTTGAAGAAAAGATGAATTCTTATTTGGATTTGAACAAAGTGTGACAAATTATAGCCCAGTTTTTTGTGTGATTATCAATTAGCCAAACACATAACATAGATTCAATATCTTGATTTGATCGCTCAATAGATCCTTTACTTGCTAGATGTCCAGACCTAACATTTATAATTTTTCATGTGGGCCACAGGTTTGTTACTTCTTGTATGAAAGCAGCTGTAAACTCATGCCCCTCGTGGCTATGTAGTATATGTGGGGTCAACAATACTTCCAAAAATATTTTAATAGCTCTATTGCTACTTCATAAGATATTTCTAAAGTCAAAGTTCAAAGCTGAATTTCGTCTAGTGGTACTGAGTTTGTTATTTTTGTGTCCTTTCTGAAGGGAAGGAATGAAAGTTGCCAAAGCCTGAGACAGGTTGGACTTCTATACGATAGACGGTGACACTACCTATATCCACCTCCCCAATTTAAACATGGAACTGGATGGAAGGGAAATATATTCTACAGCTCCCAGCACGCATGGTTTCTACTGCGACTACCCACAAACCTTTCGAACCCACTGATTTAATGAACACGTACTCCGTATATACTCTGAGGGTATTCGGTGGCATCGGGCATCGAACCCAGGCCATCCGGTCTGGAGTCCGATGCTCTAATCACTAGGATACCCACAGCCCTGTCATTGTTTTAATAGTCCCTTGTAATCTCTATCTGGGGTTTACTGTAAGTTATCTAAATTAACTTGGCGATGTTGATTGGTGTCGCTAAATACAATCGGGTACACAACGATTCGTTTATTTGGAATTTTTTGGGGCTGACATACTTGGTACAGCTTTAAAAACTCCAGTACATTTGAAGTAGCTATTTGGTATTTCGATTTTAATCTATGCAGCTTTTCATCCCATCCTCAGTGGCAGGTTGACACCAATGTGTTACCGCATTATGTGTTAAAAAGTTTTCATTAATACTATTTTTGCAACTGGATCGGATTCGGACATTCCCTTCAAAATCAGATTTTTTAATACCTAATTCCATAACATTGTATTTTTTTCATAATGTAGTTGCTTTTGTCTCTGTTGCAGTTTGCTTAGCGCCAATTTTAATTAATCAATGGTTATTACAGCTTCTTCTGCACTTTCGCAAGTCCTGAAATTTTTTTTTTTCAAAAACGTCCTTAGAGTTTCATTAAAATGTTCTTCAGCTATAAATTGGTCAGATCTTTCTAAATCTAAACTCATTTTTAGGTAGGTAAGTATTTAAAAAATACTCGAAATATACAGAAAACAATCACACAAATGCACGAAACCTTCCTCGCATAATGTTAGGGCACTTCCCGGCACGAATGCCGGAGGGGAGGGGAGACGAGTTCAAGTGGAGATGTAACGAGAGAATATAAAGGGTGTTTTTTTGAGAGGTGTAGAAATTTAAATTGCAATAAAACAACGATGTACTATTCGATTGACATGAATTTTTTTTTATTCGAAAGATAATCTTGTAGCATTACATTTTAAAATGATTTCTGGAATAGGACTGCCAAGGCTGGCTCGGATATAGTCCAATCTGGACGTCCAATTTTCGATGACTTTTTCCAACATTTGTGGCCGTATATCGGCAATAACACGGCGAATGTTGTCTTTCAAATGGTCAAGCGGTTGTGGCTTATCCGCATAGACCAATGACTTTACATAGCCCCACAGAAAATAGTCTAGCGGTGTTAAATCACAAGATCTTGGAGGCCAATTCACAGGTCCAAAACGTGAAATTAGGCGGTCACCAAAAGTGTCTTTCAATAAATCGATTGTGGCACGAGCTGTGTGACATGCTGTGCCGTCTTGTTGAAACCACAGCTCCTGGACATCATGATTGTTCAATTCAGGAATGAAAAAGTTAGTAATTATGGCTCTATACCGATCACCATTGACTGTAACGTTGTGGCCTTCATCGTTTTTGAAGAAGTACGGACCAATGATTCCACCAGCCAATAAAGCGCACCAAACAGTCAGTTTTCTGGATGTAACGGTGTTTCGACATACACTTGTGGATTAGCTTCACTCCAAATGCGGCAGTTTTGTTTGTTGACGTAGCCATTCAACCAGAAGTGCGCTTCATCGCTAAACAAAATTCGCTTATGAAAATCGGGAACAACTGCAATCTCGTTTTGGGCCCATTCGACGAATCTCTATGAGACGTGAGTCTATTCATGATGAATCGCCAAACCAAACTGAGAATAAATCACTTGACAGCTGTTAAATCGGTCGCCATCTTGGAAATTAATGCCAACTTAAACTTCTATACCTGGAAAAAAAACACTCTTTATATAGAGAGAGCAGGGTCTCTCAAACTCTGGGGTGTGATAACTCTAGGAAGGGCGCACAAGCATATTGAAAAATCGAAAACAAGAGCTTATTTTTAAAAAAATTATTTATTTACTGAAAGATAGCAAACGAATTTAATTCTGACATATTAAAAAATGAAATACAAATTTATACTGATATAAGCAACTTATAAAATACACTCATGTTGTGACGTCTTACGCGTCTTTTCTTTAACAAGTCCTTTGAGTTCTTTGGGCCAGAATTAATGGCAACTCTTTTCCAACCAAATCCAAGAAACGAGAAGTGAAGAGATGCAAATAATATAGGATAAATATAGGATCTTAGAGTAAGCGTGATGGCAATATGATAGCAATGTAATTGTAGTGTAAAGGAATGTGGTATTGGATGATTATTGAAGTTCGTCGTTTAAAGATTCAAGTTCTACGTGTCGTGGATAAACATATTGGTGATCGATTAGAAGTTAAACGTAAAGCTGCATACCTTGTAGATAAAGACAAGTTTATTACAGAATAATATAAGGTAGGATTGATTACTAATTATTATTATTTTTGAAAATTAGGTGGTTCAATTATTGAGATAGGTCTGAATTATATTGTGTGTTGCGTATTGTGTCATCGTAGATTCTCTCATTAATTTATAATATTAATTTGTTCAAAGTTTAAGTTGAATATCTTAATTAAGTCATATTAAGATAATGTTTGATTCTAGTTCTTACGATAACCCTACACCTCTAGCTCACGCTGATACTTCGAGGGATGTATTTCCAAGGGGAGGTACATCACAATGTCCATAAATTAAGGATAATGTATTTCAGGCAAAGGAAGAGACAGAAGCAAAACAAACTTGACTTATTTGTAAAGTCTATATATTAAACAAAAGATAAATAGCAAAAAAGACGCTACATGTTTGACATAATTAATAAAAATTACGATTTTTACTCCCTGGAGCAAATTTCCTAAAAGAACATATTTTCAAAAACAGTATTACATGGTTAGTATGATGGTTAATACGGAGTATGTCTCCCGGACGATACAATACAGGCCTTACAACGCCTACGCATACTGAGTATCAAATTATCAACCTGATCTTGGGAAATATTACACCACTCCTCAAGCAATGCCCTCCAAAGTTCCGGTAGACAGGTTGGAGGGGCTTGACGGGTTGCAATTCGTCGGCCAAGCATATCCCACACATGCTCTATTGGATTCAAGTCCGGTGAGTATGCTGGCCAATCTATACGGGTGATATCCTCCGATTGAAGGCATTCGTCTTCAATGCTTGACGGTGAGGACGGGCGTTGTCATCCATAAACAGAAATTCAGCACCTATGGCACCCCGAAACAACGTACATGTTGTTCCAAAATGACATCCCGATAGATGTGGCCTGTCATCGTTACACATTGAACATGCAGGTCAGTTCTGGAATCACAAGAATAATTCTTCCCCAAACGAGCCCTCCTGCACCACCGTAACGGTGTCGTTCAATGGTGTTCTCTTTGTAGTAAAGGGTACCTGGCGCTCTCTATATTAAAGTCCGGTGAGAATCAGACTGCAAACTAAACCTGAACTCGTCGGAAAACATCACACTGTTGACTGAAAACAAGACCACTGTTGTTTTATCCACAAAGCATGCTCTCTACTCCAGTTTAATCGCAGTCAACAGTGAGTTGCGGTAAGTGGAACACATCTGACAGGCCTACGAGAATATAGACCAATGTGCCCTAAGCGTCTGTACCCGGTCTGCCTTGAAACTGTCGTACCGGTAGCTGAAGAGAGCCGACGAGACAGGTCTGATGCTTTGCTCCGTCTGTTTCTTTTGGCAGTAACTGCCAAATATACTGGTCTTAATTCGTTGTTGTAACTTGGGGGCGACCTGTGCTGTAACATTTACTCACATTACCATCATCTTGGAATCGTTGCCAAAGCCTGGAGATGACACTCTGGGCGATTCCAAATTCCTCGGATACTTCCAGCTGGGTACGTCCACATTCCAGTCGTCCAATAATTCTATCACGTAAATAATCATCCAAATGCTTCCTTTGTGCCATAATTATGCGGTTATTTCACTGAAAGGCTTTTAAAGCACTCGTGAACAATTTTATTTCTTTGCCACCATTCCATATATACCCCTCTCTTACACTTTCGTCATTGTGACGTACTATTCGCGCCATCTGGTGGTTTTCTGTAATTTGCATATTCTTCTTCAAGATGTGTGTGATAATTCTACAGGTGAAATTTTTATTTTAGAGTTCAATTTCTGTGTAATTCTGAATTATCCTTAATTTATGGACATGATTGTACATTGTGCAGTATTGATACATTCATAATTAATTTAACAATCCTAAGTTAAAAGCAATAATAATTATTCATTGGCTTGTCATATATAAAATTATGTACAAAAATTAACCCTTATCTTGATAATTTGTACATTTTATAATTTATTCCTTAACAGCCGATTAAAAGTTATGTGATTCGCTCCCCAATGCCACCGTTTTTAACACGTAGGCGAGTGCACGGGGCGTATTGGGGGAGAGAAAATTAATAAATAATCAAATCCTTTGACGTAAGTAAATCCTTTGCAAACTCTTTCAATGTCCTATTTTTGCATTCTAACGCCTTTGGAATAATTTTATGTACATAGAAAAAATCGTACTTCGGAAACACGTATATACACGTCCGAGACAATTAACGCTTTGGCTGAGCGAGGGTTTATAAACGCCGGTGGCATTTAAGAGGTTATAGTTGTGTCACAGCTTTTTAGCGTCAAAGTATAGTATCTTTGAATTCAATACATTATATTTATGTGCAGGGGGCCTCGATGAAAATTATGATTGGATATTGTGTCGCAAGTATGGAAATTGGGAGATGCATTCATATATATGTATGTAATAATTCCCCCTCGCATCCTTTTAATTAACTCTTTTAATAGTATTCAAATAATCTTTTAATTATTTGGTTCGAAACTAACACCCTGATTTTAATCATAATCGACTAATAATATTACATCATAAATCCCTTTCCCGCCCCTTGTAACCAATCAGAGCTCTTATTACAAAAATGTCACGTGGTCTTTAACGTCAAGTATAAAAGCCGATGTCTCTGGAAACCTCGCTCTCTTCGCTCTTCGATCATTTCTCTGTAGTCATGTAGCGCGTTCTGTGTGTGTCTTTGTCTGTGTTGTGTCGTCCGTGTTTGCTTCTTGTATGTGTAATGCCGTCTCTACTGGATATTTATGTGTTTCTGGATGTGAATAAAAAGGAATTTCGATTTCCATGAGTTCCTCTTCTATACTATCGTATTAGACCATGCTCCACGTAACATAGAAAATCACACCACCGGCCACGCCCAACCATTGGTTCTCCATTATTTAATCAACCACTCGCCACGTCTTACAATATATTTACCACACAACGGAATTGTTCCAGAGGCATTTCATATATATATATAGAGAGAGAGAGAGAGAGAGCTGCGCGAGTTCTCTGAATTGTTTATTTCATATTTTCTTTAGAACAGTTCAGTTATTTTCTTCAAATCTCTGACTTTCTTCAGGGAAATCACCCAACGAGATTTTTTAACATCTTTCGTGAATTGATCATATATCTTAGGGATTTGATTAAATCCCTAATTTCTTCATTTCCCTGTGACACACAAACTATCCAGCGAAGTAATAATTTTTGAGACTTTCAATCAATTTAGCAGAAACTATTTCAGCGTTTTACATGACAGAAACTGTGTTTATATAAAAATGTTATAGTTGTGTAGATATCACGTATTTGTGGATACATTGCGCCTAAACATGGTTGAATCGATTTTTAACTTGACGTTATTAATTTTAAAGGGTTAGATTTACATCCTGCTTTGAAATCTTAAATGATTCAATATTTGGCTATTATAATTTATTTTAATTTTCAATTATATATATTACGTTTAAAAATTTTTTGTCATTTTTAATTTATTAACAAAGCTATAGAAATATGAATTTTTGCTATCTTATTACTATTATATTTTATTGTGGCCTTTTTACTACTATGATCTATACCATTTCGTTATATTTCTACATATTGCTTACCTTTAAATTAGATACATAGCAAATGTATGGAAAAGATCAGATGCTGATATCTTTCATTTGCAGTAAAATTGTATTCTATATTTATTGCTCGAAGATATTTAATAAATGACAGTTGGGTCGAGCATCACATCTTGATAAAAAAAAGATAAGTTAAAGGGTTTCGCCGATTAATTTTTTGACACATATTTAACAAAAGATGAACTAAAGAGTGGGATATAAATGTAAGGATAATTAAATTAGATTAAAAATTAAATTCCCTATCTAGCACTTGACTCATCTTTCTCAGTTCCCATCTTCAAGTATCAAACTAATCAACCATTTATTTCTTCTGAACATATGGCCTAGCCAATAAACATGTCTAATTCCAGATCGTTAGATTTAATAGTCAACATATGTCAGCATTAACGTGCAAGCACCCTCTTCAAAGCAGCGATACTTACCATATGTTTTTCAAGTGTTATCCACTTGAAACCACCACCATGGCGTGTTTTTTCCTCCCTGCTCTCGGTGTCAGAACAGATGTACAAATGAAAGAATAAAGGTCGTCTTTTCACTTTTCTAACTATAATCTGATTCTGTCTTAAAAATCATGACAGAATTAAAGCCGGTAGGATCTTATGTGCCATTAACTTTCAAATATTAACGTAAAAAACTAATCTTTTTTATAAAATAATTTTAATATAAAAACTAAAGTCAGCGACCATAATAATTGATATGGAGAATTTGACGAAACACCAAATGCACCATATGCCAAAATGCTGAAGACGACGGATTTCCGGAATAAGAAATGGTACAAAAAAACGCGCTAGTTAGAGAGAGATCCCCGAAAGAACATCGCTCTTAACACCGAGAAGAATGCAGTGTTTACAGCCGAACGATATTCTGTTTTTGCTGAAGAGGCCATCCAGTTTACCGAGAATGGAAGAAACATTCTAATGGAGAGAAAAAGAAAAAAATGGGGAAAGCGTGAATCCCCTAAACTCCACGATGAAAGATGTCAATCCCTTCCGCCAGAATAGATAAAAAATATGTTTTTCTCCGAATGGTATTGTGATTTAGTTCCAGTGATACAATGATGGAAGGACCAATATTGAAAGAAAAATAAAAGGAACAAATCTTCTTCGCCGAAAAATCTGCATGGTAATACAGTGAATTGACCAAAATCGCATGCCATAGTGAAATACCAATATCGAAATAAATAAAATTTTACTGGTGAAAATAAAGTGACAACAACCTCTGGATTACCGTTCACCAAGGGTTTCTGCCGCTGCAAAGTGGAGGTCAGTTAGATTATATATTTCCAATTGTAGTAACATTGAAGAAACTGAGTTTTGTTGAACAGAACTTTGCGAAAAAGAATAATATGTGATATGATATATTTAATTTTTATCATATAGTTGTGTTAAATGAGATATTTTCTTTATATTTTAATTGGGAAAACAAAGTATATAGGTTTGGTCATACAAAATTTTGAGAAATTTTAATATACTTCTCATAATTTTATCTTAAGATGTCGAATGAGTTACTAGTTATGATAGAAATTGGTGTTTTAAAGTTGAAAAATATAAATTAGGGTTTTAGAAACATGATTAATGTACTAATACTAATGATATTTTGATAAGAAGCACAAGTAAAGTCACGTTGCATTCTCTTTTCTCCACTAAATTTAATTGTTTTGTTAATTATTTTATTCAGCAGTAATCTTATTACATGTCATTAAATTTTTTTTTCATTTTGAAATTGCGTGTTTTGATATACCGGCCATATATCAGGACTCACTATTTCTTAAAATTTTCCTTATCTAAAATTAAAATTAACTTAATAACTTGAAGCCTAATTTTGGATATTATACAGTGGATAAGGGAGAATACAATCATTATAATTTTGTATGTCTCGAAACATTAAGAGGACAAACTTGTTTAGTTTGAAATGTACACCTCTCATTGTTTCTTATCAGCATCCCTGAACATCTGTGAGTTGATGACGCAGATTTCTCAGAGAGACGTGTTCAAAATTAAGTAAGGTGATACAGTTTTATTAGTGAATGTGTGATGCAAGAGAAACTCAAGAATTTTTGTCTATGAAACGTATTTTTAGAAGGTTACGGAAAGATTCAAAATATTGCTGCGATATTAAGTTACAATGAATATTGTAAAAAACTTTCAGAAATACTAAAAGTTATTATTGAAAAGAGTCCACTTTTTCAACTCAAAATAATGAAAAAGAGCTCTTATATTCTTATATTCTTATAATTTTTATATGTTATAAAAAAACGCGCATATGAAATAAAACATTGTTTATTGTGTTGGATAGTGCATAGAAGTTGTGTGTTATACACCGTTTTCATATTATTAATAATTTCATTTTATTAGTGTCTATATTTTTTTATCTTTTAAAAAATGTATTTCATATATGCAAAATGTGTGTAACAATATAAGATATTACTACGATGGTGCCAGAGTAGATTTTTTATACATAACATTTGTATGATTTCATGTATTTTTATATTTACTATCTATCTTATTGTTTGATATATTATTTTCCATCATAATTTTTTTGAAAATATTTACCAGCTATAATACGAATCTATTATTATGGAGGAATAGGAGGAAACGCGAGCTCTTATTCTAGATGTCGAATATATTTGAACAAGCTAATCTTCATTTATATGTATGAAAATTCATTTTTATGAATTAATATGTTGGAAGTGTCCTTACTGTGTTTGTTGTTATAGTTTCGTTTATTGTATTGCTTTTTGATTTTAGTATTACTATTGCTTAAATATTTCTACTGTGTTTAATATGTCTTTCTAAATAATTTTATGTATTGCTTTGTGTTTATTGAAAATTGATTAAGTTTGTAAAGAGAGAAAAAAACCACGCCATGACTCCCTTTTAAAATTGGGGGGCAAATGTAAGGATAATTAAATTAGATTAAAAACTAAATTCCCTATCTAAAACTTGACTCATCATTCTCAGTTCCCATCTTCAAGTATCAAACTAATCACCCATTTATTTCTTCAGAACATATGGCCTAGCCAATAAACATGTCTAATTCCAGATCGTTAGATTTAATAGTCAACATATGTCAGCATTAACGTGCAAGCACCCTCTTCAAAGCAGCGATACTTACCATATGTTTTTCAAGTGTTATCCACTTGAAACCACCACCATGGCGTGTTTTTCCTCCCTGCTCTCGGTTTCAGAACAGATGTACAAATGAAAGAATAAAGGTCGTCTTTTCACTTTTCTAACTTTAATCTGATTCTGTCTTAAAAATCATGGCATATATATATATATATATATATATATATATATATATATATATATATATATATATATATATATATATATATATATATATGATGCTTTTGAAAAAAATAATATTTCATAAAGTATTGTAGAGGAGATATTTCAGGTATATTGTGTTTAGTTTTTAAAAAATTTTATTTTTGAAAGTGTGTGGATTTTAATTTCTTTTATTAAATTTCTAAATTTTGTAGAGATATTTAATACAAACGCTAAGATTGATGAAAATAATAAAAATGCAAGCTTTTCAATGATCCTTTTGATTAAATTAGTATTATTAAGACTATTGTTGTTGTTAAAATGAAAATAATTTTAACGGACGATTAGGACTTAAATCATGAATATCATTTAAATTGTTATTATTAAATATAAAAACATATATATTTTTAAAACTGATAATTCAACACCAAATTGTCTCTCACTCTATGATTGGACTATCAATAATGAATGAGTTTGGAAAAGAGCTTGATCAACTAGTTACTCGTTTTTGTCTTTTGAAATACGAGATGGTTTCCGAATTCTGTAATAAGACCATTTTGTACCGTATCCACTTATTTCACAGTTTCTTCATTATACTGTAGTACAGGAATAAAACACTTTCTGCACTAAAAATTAAATTCCTGGCACACTGCAGCGTTTCCCTAACTGTGGGATGTCCCCTCCTGGGGGGCGTGGTATCCCTAAGTGGAGGACAAAAGCATATTGAAGAATCGAAAATAAAAATTTAAAATAAATATTAATTAAAATAAATATTGACTGAGTGAAAGAAAGCAAAACAAAATACATTCTGATATAATAAAAATTAAACACACATTTACACTGATATATAATGTGCTTATGAATGTATCAGTACAGTGCAATATTTTTGATAGCTAATTTATCAATACTAAATTAAAAACAAATTTAATAATTGCTAGTGCTTCCCATTGGCTTGCCATATACAAAATTTAGTACTTATATTGATAATTTCTACGATTTATAAGTAAAGTTATACTGTAGTTTTTTTTACCATCAAAGTACCTTTTTATTTAATTCAATACATTGGCATTGTATGGTGAGGGTGCAATGAAATTTATGATCGAAAATTGCCTTGAAATTGCCCAGTATTGAAAGTTTGAGAAGAACTGCCCTACTATGATAAAAATGTATTTGTTTTATTCCTTTTATTATAAGAATAAATTATTTGAAAAATTAAAATATAGAAATATTTACATTAGCTATTATTCTACAAAGAAACAATGCCATCAAAATCATATTTTAATAATAATTATATTTATTTAATGGTGCGCTTAATAGAAACTTCCAATGATTATACGGTCTTCGATTGCTCAGAATTTGTTAAAATTTTATTGCCAGAAAATCAACAAATTATGATAACTCCAGCGGGAATATTTTCCTCACCATCGAAAAGAAAAGTCGTAATAAAAGTCATTTCATTAGAAGAAAGAAATTTTTCAAAACCCAAAAGGATCAAATCCATCTTATTTCAGTTACAAAAATAACGTACAAGCACTCTCTTTTTTATAAAAAGAAAAAATTTGTAACACCTACCTTGATACAAACGAAATTTTGTTTTCAAAAATAAGCTTTAAAGGGAGAAAAACTATATTGTGCTAAAAAAAAAAAACGTGAGAAAAAATGAAGATCCGACATGAAGGCAGAAGTTTAACATACGCCCGTTTTGAGTCTAAGCCAAGAATTACACAAACCACTAGGAGTGTAGGAGAAAGTAATTTTTTGTCCTCTCTTGACAGCAGACAGGATTAATATTAAAAAAAAATTTAGTGATGTCATTTTGAGGCAAAAATTTTTATGCGTCCTGAAATATTTTTTGAGCTATTTTGTTTCTTGTTAGCAAGTATTGTTGCAAGTTGCAACTGAGAAGTTTTGAAAAATTCTTATTTGCAAGTAATATAAAAAAATTAAGTCAACAAAAAAATTTTTAGTTACTTTTTTTAAATAATTACAATTAATATAAATATGTATATACATATGACATGATCACAATATTAATTGGTAAAATAGAATGCGATTTTCCATTTTCTTTTCTACATAGGGTGCTAGCCTAATTTTTTGTTTGTTACTATTGATTCATTATTAAATTTAATTATTCCAATAAAATAGTATAGTAAAAAGAAATCACATTCTCAGAAATTAGGCCATCCCAGGTGGACTCGAACACACGACTTTTGGATTAAATATCCAACGCGCTATCCATAAGCGCTACAGGGACACAACGAGCGATTTTCCTTTTTATATATGGTGTTGGACTACTATTTCTTTTGTTACTATTTATTCAAAAATTCAGTTTAACTGATGAATCAATATTTATAAAAACTGTATTAACATCAAGTGTCCACCACTACAAGTTTAAAAAAATGTATTTGAACTTGAGTGGTTGGATAAAAAGTATTTTATTAACGATTGCAAAATTTGAACAAGATATATATATATATATATATATATATATATATATATATATATATATATATATATATATATATATATATAAACATAGGTAGAATGTGAAATAATAGTAAGAATTGAACAAAAAAAATTCCTTATAAGAACATATTTGATTTTAATTTTGTGTACAAAGTTAAGCAAATTCAATCAAAATGTTCTTATGAAGCAAAGCATGCTTCTCGCTTGGAATCTCGTAAATTGCTGCCACGTTTTTTTAAACTTTCATTTTAAGACTTGTTGTTACTTTTAAAAAATAATATTTCAACATAGGAAATATTATTTAATTAATAAAAGTGGTTCTGATATGTGTTTTTTTCCATCCAGTAATATTATATAATAAGTAAGGTCAGAAATTAATCTGGATGCTACTAGCATAACATAATCATAGCATAACATAACATAACATAGCATACAATCTTGTGTTTATCATATAAAAACAGCAATACTTATATTGTGAGAAATGTCAAGAGATTACATTTTTACACTCAAAGTATATTTCGTTAAACTCAATTTGTAACTTTGAATGTATTCAACATTGCATACACCGTCAATGCAGCAAAACTTTCCGCGCTTGATGTTAAGAATTATTAAAGAATCAGGAAAATTATTCTTCCAGTAAGTGATTTTAACTTTCTTCAACGATACATTTTATTTTATTTTCCATTTCAATGACTTAACTCCTCTTTTTTTTATTCCTATAATAAGTTCACTCCCTCGCTATACATATATATATATATATATATATATATATATATATATATATATATATATAAATGTAAGGATAATTAAATTAGATTAAAAATTAAATTCCCTATCTAGCACTTGACTCCATCTCTCTACGTTCTCATATTCAAGTATCAAACTAATCGCCCATTTATTTCTTCCGAACATATGGCCTAGCCAATAAATATGTCTAATTCTAGGTCGTTAGATTTAATAGTCAACATATGTCAGCATTAACTTGCAAACACCATCTTCAAAGCAGCGACACTCACCAGATGTTTTTCACGTGTTATTCACGTGGAACCCCCACCATGGCGTGCTTTTTCCTCTCTGCCTTCAGCGAGAGAACTGATGTAGACACGATCGAATAAACACCTTTCTTTTTAAACTTTAATCTGATTCTGTCTTTAATATCATGACAGAATTAAAGTCGACAGGATCTTATTTGCCATTAACTTTCAAATTTTAACGTAAAAAACTAATCTTTTTTATAAAATAATTTTAATATAAAAACTAAAGCCAACGAACGTAATAACTGATATGGAGAATTTTATGGAACTTCGACGGCACTCTACATTTGTTAGCTGGGGACGTTGGGTTACCAGAATTAATCTATGGTACGGAAAAAGAAACGCGCTAAGAATCCCCGAAAGAACATCGCTTTTACCGCCAAAGAAATAGAATCATCCTCTTCTCCTAACAAGATTTCAGAAAATCATACTTCAAAAATGGAAGCAAAGAACGAAAATAAAATTAAGCAAGAAGAATTTAGATGCTGATGAAGAAAAGTTAAAGCAACCTATAATCATTATTAAAAATGATATTCGATTTGAAGATCTACAGACTTTTTCCAAAAATATAACCTGGAAATACCCATCCAAACGTTCATTAGAAATTTTGAAAGTACGTGCGATTCCTTCGATATACCAGAGAAACAGAAAATCCTATTTATAATCAAGTTAGTAGATGGAGCTGTGAAGACTTACATCAATCACAATCTATCCCTAAAAGTTTTTACGAACTGAAAAATAATTTAATACGTGAATTCGGAACACAAGTCAATCCAGCGGAGATTCATCTTCAATTATCTAAAACAGAAAAAACCTCAAAAGAGACCCACATAGAATATTTCTACAGAGTAAAAGAAATCGCATCCCGGATAAACATGGAAGAAGCTGAAAAATATTACATCATAAGAGGATTAAAAGAAAATAGAGCCATAGAGCTACAGTTACGAAGCTGCACAACATAGAGAAGCTGAAGGAAAAAATGAAACTTTTAGATATCCAAGAAAAATCAAAATCAAATGGGAATGAAATTATATATCCAAAGTATCCAGTGACAAGAATACCTCACCATACGAATCAATTTGTCCGTAGACAACAGTATGGAGGATGGAATTGGAGAAATGATCAATCTCAACATCCGGATGCCATAACCGGTTCAAGATACAATGTATACTCTCCTCAATTTATATCACCTTCTTATCATCACCCGTCCTTTTCTCATCAGCGGCCGACCCTATATCCAAGAAACCAACGATTTCCACAAAGACCGACAGTTTTGCGACCCAATGCTCCAACTTTCAACCCCCGTCAAAGAACACAAAACAATAATACGGTATTCCAACCTCATCAAACAGGAGAACTTATGATCATCCAAGGAAGAATCAACTTCAAACAAGTTGATGTCCTCTTGGATACAGGATCAAGAGAGTGTCAATATTATTCCAAAAAATATAATATCACAAATCAAGGGATACCACAATGTAGAGTACATCAAAACAAAAATTGCCACCATCAATGGAGAAATTGAGGTGAGTGAGGCAATTACTTTACAATTGAAAATAGGAGAAATTATTGAAAATATTAAATTCCTCATAGTAAATGTAGAACTGAAATATTTAATAATTTCTAATAAAACTATGAGTATTTTTGAATTAAATATTAATTTTAGTGATTATAAAATGTTTCAGAGAGGAAAAAAATTTTTAAAAATTATGAATCTTTAAAAATATTAAAGAAAATGAAACTCTTAAATTTAGTAATAATAAAATTATCACTAAGAAAACTGATAATGTGTTTAATATAGAAATATTTCCTAATAGTGATTATGATATTATTAATATGATTATTGATAAATATAAACATGTCTTTGCTAAAAATAAGTTTGATGTGGGCGAGTTAAAATGTAATTCTCTAAAATAATACTTACCTCAGAATTACCCATTGTAAATCGACCATATAGGACATCTTTTAAAGATGATACGGAAATAAAAAAAAACAATTAGATGCATTATTGAAAGCAGGAATAATAAAACCATCTTATAGTTCTTACGCTGCCCCTATAACATTGGCTTTTAAAAAAGAGGGTAATGCTCGTACACAATTATGTATCGATTACAGAAAGCTAAATGCTATCACAAAATTAGATGCAGAACCAATTCCCCGAATAGATGCAGTTTTAGACAAATTAACACATGCAAAATTTTTCTCAACCATCGACCTATGTAGTGGTTATTGGCACATTAAATTAGATGATAATGAATCTGAAAAACTTGCATTTACATCAAATTACGGTCTTTTTCAATTTAATCGTTTGCCTTTTGGATATAAAAATTCTCCAGCTATATTTCAAAGAGCTATTAGACAGATTTTAAATAAATACCAAATAAAATTTGCATTAAATTATTTTGACGATATAATAGTATTTTCGGAATCAATTGAAGAACATGCAAAACATTTAGAGGAAATTTTTAAAATTTGTGGAATAGAAAATATTAAATTAAAATTCTCAAAGTGTAAATTTGGCAAAGATACAATTGATTTCTTAGGATATGAAATAAAACAAGGGTCATACACTCCAAATAATACAAATGTCGAAATAATTAAAAAACTTTTACCCCTAGAAATGTAAAGGATTTACAAAGATTTCTTGGTAGTATTAATGTCTATTATAAATTCATTCCTCAATATGCAAAATTAAGAATGCCCTTAAATAATCTTCTTAAAAGAATCAAAATTGGAATTGGACCCCAGAATGTCAACAATCTTTTCAAAAACTTAAAGACAGCTTAATTTCAAAGCCCATTTTAGCTATATTCAATCCAAATTATCCCTGTCATCTTTATGTAGATGCATCGAAAACTGCAATCTCATGTATCCTCAAACAACAAAAACCCAATGGAAATCAACATCCGATTGCATTCCACTCGAGACGACTGAGAAATTATGAAATTAATTATACAATAACTGAATTAGAATGCTTAGCTATAATTGATAGTTTAGATAAATTCCATTGCTATCTTCATGGATCTCATTTCACAGTTCATACCGATCATAATGCATTAGTTTGGCTTAAAAATTTCAAAAATCCCACGGGTAGACTTTTTTAGATGGTCTTTAAAAGTTTCTATGTATGATTTTGATATAAAATATAAGAAAGGTAGCACTAATGTTGAAGCTGATATGTTTACAAGAAATCCTATTGCTTATCATTCAATTAATACACCCCAGAACCTTTATTAGATATCAATGAAATAAGTCATTTTCAAAATATAGAAAATACATCAGCTCTTAAATCTTTTAAGAGAGATGGTGTTTTTGTAGTTAAAAGACAAGGTTTAACTAAAATAATTGTACCCAAAGCTCTAAGAGTGAAATTAATGGAAACAACTCATAAAAAATTGGCCACCCTGGTGTAGCTACCATGTTAAAATTAATATCACCACAATATTATTGGATAAACATTATTACTGATATACGAAATTATGTGAAACACTGTGAAACTTGTCAAATAAATAAGAAGTCACATCAGAGAAAATACGGACTGATGCAATCACTTCCCCTTTGTGAAAAACCCTTTGAACTTTTATCGATAGATAGTGTAGGTGGTTTAAATTATTACAACTCTGTTAAAAAATATTTACACATTATTATTGATCATGCAACTAGGTACATTTGGACTTTCCCATCAAAAAATGCAACAACAGATACTTATATAAATTGTTTAAGACAAATCTTTCAGAATCACATACCGGAAAAATTTTAAGTGATAGAAATACTGCGTTCACCTCTTCAAAATTTAAGCATTTTTTAAAACATAATAATGTAACTCAATTATTAACTACTTCTCACAGACCACAAACCAATGGGAAGGTTGAACGTGTAAATCAAACCATCATTACCCGCTTAAAATGTGAAATTAGTAATAGTTCAAATAAAGTCCCATGGACAAAAATTCTAGAAAAAGTAACCCATCAGTATAATCAAACTCCACATACAATAACAGGTTTCCCACCAACCTACTTAATGTATGGTAATTTACCTTTCGAAATTTCGCTAAAAGATAATGAGATATATCCTCCCTTAGAAGAAGCAAGAAAATTAGCCAAAGAAAGAACAGAACAATATTATAAAATAAATAAGATTAGATATGATAAAAAATTTCAGGAAGCTGATTTCAAGGTTGGTGACTTAGTAATGTATGAGGAATTTCAATACCCCAATACAAGGAAATTAAGTCCCCCTTATTCAGGCCCTTATACCGTTTTAAGAAAATGTTCTGATGTATTATTTGAAATTGATAGACCCAATGCCCTTAATAAAACTGACACTGAATTGGTTCATTCAGTTCGTTTAAGACATTTTCATCCATCTGAAAATTTTCAATTAAATTACATTCAACAAAATACCCATATTAATGAGAAGAAGATAATAACTAAAAGAAACATCTTACGTAATACAGAAATAACTGAGTTCTGCTTAACAAGACTTTTCGACGAAAAAGAATAATATATGATATGATATGGTATTTAAATTTTATAATATATAGTTGTGTTATATAAATGAGATATTTTCTTTATATTTTAATTGAGAAAACAAAGTATATAGGTTTAGTCATACAAAATTTTGAGAAAATTTAATATACTTCTCATAATTTTATCTTAAGATGTCGAATGAGTTAAGAGTTATGATAGAAATTGGTGTTTTAAAGTGAAAGATATAAATTAAGTTTTTAGAAAAATGACTAATGAGAGAACTAATACTAGAGATATTGATTGTTATAAGAAACAAAAGTAAAGTCAAGTTGTATTCTTTTTTCTCCATTGAATTCAATTGTTTTGTTAATTATTTTATTCAGCAGTAATCTTATTGCATGTCATTTAATTTTTTTTATTTTGAAATTGTGTGTTTTGATATACTGGCCATATATCAGATTCACTATTTCTCGAAATTTTCCTTATCTAAAATTAAAATTAATTTAATAACTTGAAGCTTATTTTTGGATATTATACAGTGGATAAGGGAGAATACAATCATTATAATTTTGTATATGTCTCGAAACATTAAGAGGACAAACTTGTTTAGTTTGATATGTACACCTCTCATTGTTTCTTATCAGCATCCCTGAACATCTGTGAGTTGATGACGCAGATTTCTCAGAGAGATGTGTTCAAAATTAAGTAAGGTGATACAGTTTATATTAGTGAATGTGTGATGTAAGAGAAAATCAAGAATTTTTGTCTATGAAATGAATTTTTAGAAGGTTACGGAAAGATTCAAAATATTGTATGCGATATTGTTAAGTTACAGTGAATATTGAGAAAATTTTCATACATACTAAAAGTTAGTATTGAAGTGAGTCCACTTTTCCGACTCAAAAATAATAAAAAAGTGCTCTTATATTCTTGTATTCTTTTATTCCTATATTCTTATAATTTTTATATTTTTATAACGCATATGAAATAAAATATTGTTTATTGTGTTGAATAGTGCATATAAGTTGTGTGTTATACACCGTTTTCATATTATTAATAATTTCATTTTATTAGTGTCTATATTTTTTTTATCTTTTTAAAAAAATGTATTTCATATATGCAAAATGTGTGTAACAATATAAGGTATTACTACGATGGCGCCAGAGTAGATTTTTATACAAAATTATTATTTTAACATTTGTATGATTTCATGTATTTTTATATTTACTATCTTATTGTTTGATATATTATTTTCCAACATAATTTTTTGTAAAATATCTACCAGCTATAATACGAATCTATTATTATGAAGGAATAGGAGGAAACGTGAGCTCTTATTCTAGATGTCGAATAGATTTGAACAAGCTAATCTTCATTTATATGTATGGAAAGTCATGTTTATCAATTAATATGTTGGAAGTGTCCTTACTGTGTTTGTTGTTATAGTTTCGTTTATTGTATTGCTTTTTGATTTTAGAATTACTATTGCTTAAAATTTTCTACTGTGTTTAATATGTCTTTCTAAATAACTATGTATTGTTTTGTGTTTGTTGAAAATTGATTAAGTTTGTAAAGAGAGAAAAAAAACCACGCCATGACTCCCTTTTAAAATTGGGGGGCAAATGTAAGGATAATTAAATTAGATTAAAAATTAAATTCCCTATCTAGCACTTGACTCCATCTCTCTACGTTCTCATATTCAAGTATCAAACTAATCGCCCATTTATTTCTTCCGAACATATGGCCTAGCCAATAAATATGTCTAATTCTAGGTCGTTAGATTTAATAGTCAACATATGTCAGCATTAACTTGCAAACACCATCTTCAAAGCAGCGACACTCACCAGATGTTTTTCACGTGTTATTCACGTGGAACCCCACCATGGCGTGCTTTTTCCTCTCTGCCTTTAGCGAGAGAACTGATGTAGACACGATCGAATAAACACCTTTCTTTTTAAACTTTAATCTGATTCTTTCTTTAATATCATGACATATATATATATATATATATATTATATATATATATAAATATATATCGCTATATATATATATATATATATATATATATATATATGCTGTTCAAATTATCAATCGTTAATAAAATAATTTTTGTTCATCCATTGAAGTTCAAATACATTTTTTAAACTTGTAGTGGATGACATTTGATGTTAATACAGTTTTTTTAAAAAATATTAATTCATTAATTAAATTGTATTTTTTAATTTTAAATTTATTCTGTGTTTTTTCTGACAAATTTATGTAACAGATGGTGCCAGTAAGTTTTTCTCGCAAAATAGGAATTGTTCTTAAAAAAAAACTCTTTTTTATACATTACTTGTTATTACTATTGATCCAGATGCATTAAATGTTGTAAGAATTTATATTCTATTGAGTTATTGATATTTAAGTTCAAGCATCAGGCTTTCGAATATATTGAAAAACTTTCTTATATTCCTCACTCCACCTTTTATTTATCCGTAAACTCACTTCGGAGTCGATTTCTGCAAAACTGCTCTTAGGGAATGTTTTCTCAAAACTAGTAATATATAAAAACAAATTTTAAGTCAACTCCTACGTGATTGGTTATAAAGCCCACCTGGTGTCATCTGTTGCGGATAAACTTAACTTCGCCAGAAATAACGCAGAAAAAATTTTAAATTAAAAAATTAAATTTAATTAATGTATTAATACTTGAAAAAACTGTTTTAACATCAAGTATCATCCACTAAAAGTTTTTAAAAATGTATTTTAACTTGAATAGATTAATAGAAAGCAGTTTGTTAGCAATTGAAAATTTGAACAAGATATAGATATAAATAATTAAATATATACAGAAAGAGAGTGAACTAATTGTATGATTTGAAAAATGCTTACCAGTTTTTAAATGTGAAGATCTAATAATTAAAAAAACGGGAAATTGACTATCTATAATGTCCTGGCACCCTCCTCTTCCCTCCCTTGGGATTCAATACTCGCAAGACTCGTTCTTAGAAAGATTTCTATCGAACAAAGCACACAAACTTGCCTATATCCATGTTTGTGGATTTGATAGTTCATATACTGGATTTCTCTTCCAATCCCTTGTAACCTCCCTTGAGAGTCTATTTCGCAAAACCCGTTCTTACTGGATCTCAACTCAACAAAAGAAACAAACTTGCGGAATTTCAAGTTAGTAAGTAGAATAAGTTTAGGAATCTCTTGATAAATGAGTCATTGGGGCGATTTTTTCCTTATCGTAAAACATAAAAGATACTATACACATGCAAGAAATAATTCAATCAGTTTAATGAAGTTAACGTTACGGTCACTAACATGATGTTTCGAACAATATACTTTTTTGAGTTAATAAAATTACTCTCCAGTTACAGAGCAAAGTTTTAAAATCATTATCTTGTCAAAACGTTCTAAGAAAGTAGTCCAAATTTTTTCACCGTAGTATAATCGCAGAAATTCCATTTACATAAATCCATAATTCTCCTAAACTACAAGGACATCTAATTTAACAAACTGACTTACATCTACCAATTTTAGCGTTTCTACGCTTTAGTTGAAAATATTATGATCGATGATGGTTCTACAGATCATGACATAGTGGCGAGAGAAAGTTTTACTCTGAAGGCCTCATTTGATGATAAACTTCACTAGAATTGAGAAAGAATAAAAAATGCCTTAAAAGTACTCAACATTATTTGACGGCACATAAAATTTAGAAATAGATTGTAAATAAACTATTCTGTATGTAGTCCAAATCTATAACCATAATTCTTAAAACTATTTTTTAAAAAGAAAAAGAAAAGTCTTTGCTGAACTTTGCGCTATAATTTAAGTAAAAATAAGAATAATAAGAAATTAAATATAGAGTCTCCCTTTCCTCTTTTAGAAAAGATAGTTTGTGAAATCAACATTTAGGAAATAACAGATTGTATTAAACTTCGTCCTTCAATTATTTTAATTCATTGTAAAATTTCCAAATGGATTTGAGAAATTACGTATAATTTATTTGAAACATGTTTCCAGAAAAATAATTGAGTTTTAGTGATGCAAAAATAAAGTGCATTTATGTTTATTCTTTGGTTTGCTTCGGATACCCGAAAGAATAATTACGTTCAATTCGAAGCAATTACTTTAAAAAAATCCTTATTTTTAACAAATATTCTTTCGGATATAATTTAAGATCTTGTTTTAAAGGAAATGATTAGACACTTTGTATTAAAGCAATTTAAATATATCATGTATTTAAATATATATATATATATATATATATATATATATATATATATATATATATATATATATATATATATATATATACATATAATGTTCTTTTAAATTAAAACTATTTCTTTCAAAATCCTTCAAATTACGAGTACAAACTTTGATGGAGTGGATCTTATAAACAAAATGTGGCTTGAATAATGCAATAAATGCCGTCAGAAAATAATTGTTTTCTGTCAGGATCTCAAACAAGTAATCTGCAAATATTTACAAAAAGTAATTACTTCCGCAAACTGACGATATCTACATTTTATATTTTGCTTTCTAAAAAAAAACATTTTGTTGGGGAACTTATTTTCTGAAATAAAATGGAGATGGCAGCTGTAACTGTTTTAGGTTACTTTTTCAACTTCTCTGGTTCAGCAATTTTGGGTATTTAACAACAATACTTCTTTTTAGTATACGTATATGATATTATTAGATGGTATACCCGTTCTTCGCACGGGTAAATTGAAAAAGTAAACAATACAGATTGCAGGATAAAGAAGTTTTTAATGGATTAATTTTACGTGAATTGCAAATTAAACAAAAAAAAACTTTTTGCATATCTCAGCTGAACATAAAAAAAAAATATTTGTTAAATTTTAAGTCTGTAGATCTAATAGCTGATGAAAGGGATTTTTTATTTATTTATGGCTCCCCGTAACTCTCTTGCGGGTCGAAGAAAACACCTTCCTAAGCTGATCTCTGCTCAGCAAATGTAACACATTGTTACAAATTTTGTGTAATGAATGCATAAAATAGTGTAAATAATTTATATCTGGAAGTGTAATACGTTCATATTACTTTCTGTTGTATTTATTTTATGTTAAAATCTTGCCACGACCTCTCCCTTCGAAAATATAGTTTTATTATGAAATAAAAAAATAGTGATTACACTGATCAAAGAAGAAATTAAAAGCGATCGCTCACTGAGGCATGACGTAGACAAAACAAACAGGAAAAGTGTTGCTTCACACAAAAAAGATACATATATGCTGTCGCGGGCTGTTTTGCAGATGGTAGATTGTTTTCCAACTTTCTTGACAATTATCGTTATATTTTGATATTTTCATACAATATCTTTATAAATTAAGGCCTATATGTTATTCTGATGTAAGCTATATTATTGTAAAGTTTCATTAAAATTCATTCAGTTGTTTTTCCGTGAAATTGTAACAAACATCCATTCAAACTTTTGCGTTTATAATAATAGTAAGGATTTTGAATAAGCAAACAAGTTCCGCCACACATAGTACTCAAATAATTCGACTCCAGATTTATTCTCTAAAATATAAACTACCTCAAAACTTAATTTCTATCTTTAAAATAACAACAAAAATAATTAATACAAAGTTAAAAAAATGAATCTGAAACGAGAACTCTCTGCAATCAAACAATTGAAAATCCATTTTAATCAATACAACTAAAATCTACTTATAACCAACCCATTTTTGACACCAAAATAATTCTCAATATTTTATTAACTAATTTACATCAAATAATGTCCCAACTGTAAACTTAACTCAAAAAATATCTCATATTCTATACTGCTGTTTGTAAATAATGCAACACCATGAAGAATCATCAGAATTAAATGAACTTTGCAGCAAATATCAATTATAGGATGGTACGTTAAATAGTAAAGTTTCAGAGCCACCACGCATGTGTTACACGCGCAGCGCCCTCTGAACTGATGCTGAAAGCGTATAAATAGAGGGCTGTAGCGGAACGTTGAAAATAGTTGATGATTAATTGCTAGTGGTGAACGTTTTGTGAGATCTAAGTATGGATCTCGTGTGCAGTGGTCCAGTACCACAGTGATCATAGTTTGGAAGCAGGGAACCGACGAGCACCGAACAACTCGAAAAACTTTCAGTGCACGAAAGAAGGAGACGTCAGCGTGTGACGATCGACACCTGCTCCGCATGGCGATGAATGACTGTTCAGCTTCCTCCAGGCAGTTGGGAACACGTTGGTCTACTGCTACAGCTGTACTAATGTCGGCTTCGTCAAATCATTGACGTCTGATGCACCGTGGATTATGTGGAAGGGTGCCTTTATACAGTATCCCCCTCACGGTGAATCATCGATGGCTGCATCTGCAATGGGGTCATGAGCACAGAACCTGGCAAACTGATTGGAACCAAGTTGTCTTTTCAGATGAATCACGCTTCAATTTCTGAGACCATGATGGCCACATTCGTGTTAAATGCTATGCCGGTGAACGCTGCCTTCCAGAGTGCCTTATAGAACGACATAGCTGCCTATATAACATCTGGCGTTATGGTTTGGGGTGCGATTTTGTATCACGAACGATCCAATTTGCTACGAATTGAGGAAAATCTCGATTGCACCAGGTACGTCCGTGAAGAGCTACAGCTCAAAGTCGTTCCCTTCCTTCAAGGCATCCCTAGAGCTATATTTCAAAAGGATAATGCACACCCCCATGTTGCAAAGACTGTTCGAGACATCTGTTCAGCCCAACACATGCAAAGTCTTCCTTGGCCTTCTTATTCGCCGGAGATGTCGCTAATTGAACACGTGTGGAATTTGGTTGGTCGTTGTCTCGCTCGTGATTCGCGTCCTGCAGCTTCAAAAGACGAACTTTTGCTGCGCACACAAGCAATATGGAACTCTCTTCCACAAGCAAACATTCAAATTCTGTTTCACTCCATGCCACGTTGTATAGCAACACTTATCGTAGAGCGTGGTGGCTACACCAGATATTGATTTCAGACATTTAATGTTATTTTTTTTCTTTGAAAATTTCGTCATTTATTTGTACTAATACAAGTTGTTTATGCATTAAGTTTCATTTAATTCTGATGATTCCCCTTCATGGTGTTGCATTTTTTTTTACAAACAGCAATTTATAAACTATAAACATTACAACATCAAGATTTAAATCACAATAACATGCCACAAATTAAATTACTCATCTCGAACAGTACAATTATTACTTTTCTTACAAATTCAACTTTTAATTAGTTACAGAAACAGTTATTAAATAAACATTATACCGAACGATTTATATTATATTGTCAAACTTATCTAATATCATAACAAACAAACGATTTATAAGAAAATATAATACTAATAATCAAAAACTACTTAAATTATTTCTCAAAATAACAGATCCAATATTTGAAAAATTTAAATTATAAAAAAGATTTTAAAAAATGACATTATGATTTTAAAAGAATGTCAAATACATGTTAGTTGCAATCTTCTAACATTCATCCTTCTGAAATCTTGTTTAGTTGGTATTTTATAAGTTTAAGATATATATATATATATATATTCATCATTTTATATTATAACGAATGCATGTTTCTCAAGACATTAAGACATATCACCGAGTGCAATAAACGTAATATAACGGATCTAAAAGCAGAATGATAAAAGATCCTAAAAATGCGAATAACTCTAATTTATCATTTTTCATCCAGTAAAAGGAAAAGTTATCTAATTTGAAAACATCCAAAGGCCTACATTCGGCAACGATGCAAAGGCTATAATCTTTTTTTTTTAAATTTGTGAATTATAAAGTAAGACAAAAAAAATTTTCTTTTTGAGAAGTAACAAAAAATAGAAAATCTGGCGTAAAGGAAGAAAAATTTTAACAAGCGCCGATTTTGAATCTGGGCCAGTAATTACATAAACTGTCGCAGTGGAATAAATAAATGTTTTCCCTATTGTGTCTGAGACAGAATTTATTTCTTAAGAAATAGCCACAAAAACGCAATATATTCATGAAATTTCAAACTGCAATGTTTATCAAGATTTCAAAATTTTTCATTGCCCCATTTTGCTTTGTTTCTTTTTTTTTCGTTTTATAGTTTTCGAACGAGAAAAATATCACCACAAAATGAATTTAACTGATTTTATTCATCTGGTTTATTTTTTAAAAAAATTTAAATTCTGAACCAGGACATATGACTATCGACATCAAGAAAAGCAAAATGCTAGAACATATGTGACTCAAAACCATATCAATCTTGATCGACCTTTTTCTGTGATATGAAGAAGGATATTTAAGTAATTACTGGCAGACTGTCAAAATTGTTAGACAAATAAATCAGTAAAAAAAATTTTTAAAGAAAATACGAGACAGTGTTAGAATATCAGAAAATATGTCATCAGCTATTTCTTTCCAGTAGCAAGTTGTAATAAAATAACACATAGCTACAATACATGAAAGGAATATTTCTCTTAGAGGAACCCTAACAGATGAGACATTTTGAACACAAAGGGCAATTGGAGGGACGTGATGTTCTTGAAAGGAATAGTTTGCCACAATTAATTTATCGGTTATGGCAACAAAAGCAAAGTAAGCACTTTCCGTTTCAATATTTTTTCTTAAGATATGTAATTTAACTGGTGTACATGCATTTAATTTTTAACAGCATCTCAGGACAGACTTTCTAAAGAGATTCATACATTTATAAAGAAAAATTAAATGCAATAAATATTTGTGAGGGAAATATGGTATCTTCTTATATATTTATATATAACCATTTATTTTTAAAAATACATTGAATTTATCAAACAACAAAGAGATTATTTCTATATCAAAGCATTGGTTTCAAACGCTAAAAATATATTAATTACATCGGAAAACCAAACATAACATATAAAACCAAGAATCCAGCACAAAACTTGAATTTATAAAAATATTTCTTAGTTCACTTTACTAACAATTATTCTATTGCCTTTTGTAAATCTTACAATCATGTCATTGCTTTTTGTATAATTACTTTTGGCAAAAATTAAAATAAACTAAATCCAGAAACATATCAAGATTGTTTAATGTTTTTTAAATCGCATGATTAATCATGTTTCAGTGTGTTGCATGCGTGCTTTTATTTACCCATTATATACGTTCTGAAGAGGAACATATAGTTTGCACCTGTTTTATCAGCTAACGATTACTCACCAATAATATTAACTGTAGGATCAATAACAAATCATCTGAAATATGAGAAATGAATAATAGAAATAAAGAAAATAAAGTTTTGAAACCCTTGTTTCATGTATTACCAGCAAGCGTTTCTGATGTCTTTTTGATGAGATATCAAGAATTACGAGAGGAGATAATCTTTGTGTAACTAAACAATCTGTGAAAACATTTTTAACTCGAGTTATAACGTATACATAACAAAAAAATTAAAATCTATAATAGGAACACAAAATAAAGAATATAAATGGCAAAGCTTTTTAAGTAAAACAATGTAATGCAATTCACTATTTCGGGATTAAAAAAAAGGTTTTGAAACTTACAAGGGGAGAGCATGACTGAGGAAATTCATTTGGGGTCGATATTTGGGTAATAGTAGTATTCCTTTAGGGTGTTTAACCCACAATGTAATTCCGCCCAATGGCCAGTCAACTCGGAGAAAATAGCCTTCGAAACTCAAGCTCAGCTTTTCTACAATTAAGATTTAGTTTTCTCCAACGACTCCGTAGCGTGGTTAGGAGAATGCTTGCATTACTCTGCGGGAAGTCAGGAATCTATTCTCGCGATAAACTTTTTTTTCAATCCATTTAATTATTTTTTAAAATTAAACAAATTTATTTATGAAAGGTTTAGTAAATATTAAATGATATTTTATGTAATTATTTTGTGTTTTATAAAGTAAAAATTTTTTAATAAATGTATTATTTAAATTGTTTATTATTAAAACTATTTAAAATTATTATTAATTAAAATAAATTAATTATTCTGAATTAAAATTGATTAATTATTAATTAAAATTAATTGATTTATTATCATAAATTGAAATTAATTAATTCATTAATTTTAAATAAGAATTATTATCCATAAGAATTAGTATATATTTATAAGAATTATTATTATTCTATTATTGAAATTATTATTTATTTAGTATTAAAACTATTATTTATAATTTAAATTATTATATAGTTATTATTCAAACTATTATTTATTTATTATTAAAATTATTATTTATTTATTATTAAAATTTTTATTTATTTATAACTAAAATTATTATTTATTATTGAATTTATTATTAATTTATTATTAAAATTATTAAAATAAATTTATTAAAATTAAATAAATTTATTGAAATTAAATAAATTTATTTAAAAAGGAATTATTAAATATTTTATAAAATTATAAAATAATTAATAATACATAAAAATATTATTTTTATTATATTATAAAAAATTTAATAATAATATTTTTTAAAAATTATTTTATATTATGTATAGTATTTTATTTATGGTAAATTGTATATTTCACAATATAAAACTATTTTTAGCAATTTTTTTGTAAAATATCATTTAACATTTATTTTATATATTTTATTATAAGTATTATTTATTAATATATATATATATATATATATATATATATATATATATATATATATATATATATATATATATATATATATATATATATATATATATATATATATATATATATATATATATATATATATATATATAATATATATATATAAAATATATATATATAATATATATATATATATAATATATATTTATAATATGTATATATATATATAATTTAATATAAGTATTTATATAATTACAGCAGTGTTTCTCAAACTGTGGGGCGCGCCCCCCGGGGGGGGCGCGGTATTCCTGCTAGGGGGGCGCGAGCATATTGAAAATAAAAGGTTTTAAAATAATTTTTTTGGAATGAAGAAAAACAAAAGGCTTTCTTACTTAATAAAAAATGGGGGTATCATCTGATAATCATCAAAAATAAAACATTCCACTTCAGACGTTTGTGAAGGTCTCTTAGGACCTACTTTGAGAACGATAAATAGGTTTTAAAACAATTTTTTTATTTGGAATGAATTGACAAAAACTAAAGGTTTTAAAGGCTTTAAATTAACTTAATTAATTAATGATCCAATGATCACGCAGAGATTACCACGATAAAATCCCAGAATGTTCTCATTGAACATTTAACTTTAATTTCACTCCTAAAACTTTAATGAGACTTTAATTATGAATCTATAATTACCAACGGAATCTCAACTCTTCTTGAGATTAAATTATCTCAACGAGAAATCTTCAATTCAAATTCAATAACTTTATGCTTCAATATCTATCTCCTACTGCCCTATCTTTACTATTTCGTTTGACTTAAATACTTTATCTAATCTGCATAACAAGTTCCGCTTTTTGGAGTTGATTGGAAATAGCTAAAAAGGTCGACTCAGAAGGTTAGTGATAAAGTTCCGTATAGATTTGTCACAAATAAAAAAAATAAAAAAATACATTTTGTTTACTTTACTGTAATAACACGATGAGAGATTTTTTTTATTACTTTTCTTTTAACCCCTAAAATGCTACTTTTGAGTATGATATATTTGACCTTCAAACTTACTGGTATGTTTCACTCCATCTGTTTTTCTTTTAGAAAAGTTGTAAATAATATTTTTCTGTTGCTTTTTTCCATGTGAATGAGTTATATGATATATGGATAAGCATATTGAGTACTTTGAAGGATTAGTTGGTCAACATACAATGCATAACGGAAAACTTTTACGCAATTCTTTTTTAGAACTAATATCCATAAGTTTTATTGAATATACTTTTAATACGGGATCGATGCGCAGTCACCTGATGTTCACGAAATCGTTAATTCTGGGAAAACTGTTTATTTGTTAGGATTTTATTTGTTTGTTTGTTAAAACTGTTTATTTGTTACAGAGGATCCTCCAAAAGACAGTCTTAATGGGAACTAAAATGAATTTACCACATTTCGCCCTCTTTTTTTGGGGGGAGTTTCAAACGTTTTTTTTTACAATCAAGTTGCTAGTTTTGATCGAGTTCCCTGCGCAACCATTTTTGTTCAAAAATATTTTCTATGAGCATGCTTTATGTCCTTTATTAAGGGCACGCAGATTTGGAACATTTTCATTAGTTTCACTGGATTTTTTCTCAAAAAATCAAAGAAAAATTGAAAAGTCCTTGAAAGTAGGTAAGTATATTTTCTCTTAATTAAATTATTCACTGGAATTTTTGGGATTTTTATTGTGTATAGTAAAAGTAATTATAAATTAAATTATAGTTTAAAAACAAATGAAAAAAACACGCTTTTATAGTGAATCGAGCTAAAAAGTAAAAAAAATAAAAATATATATTACTTAAAAGTAACATATACAAAATTTAATACTTATCTTGTTAATTTGTACGGTTTATAATTATGATCCCCACCCCCCCAAATGTATTATTATTGCATTAAATACATTATTATTTGGGGGGGGCGATAAAAATTATGATTGAAAATTGGGTAGCTAGTAGTTAAAGTTTGAGGACCACTGAATTACAGTAATATTTTTACTTTATAAAATACAAAATGATTACGTAGAATATCATTTAATATTTAATAAACCTTTCATTAATAAATTTATTTAATTTTAAAAAGTAATTAAATGAACTGAAAAAAAAGTTCATCTCGTGTTTAGAATCCTGACTTTCCGCATAGTAAGCAAGCGTTTTCCCAACGACGCTACGGAGTTATTGGAGGAAAGTAAAACTGTATTGTATAAAAGCTAAGCATGGATTTTGAAGGCTGTTTTCTCCGAATTGACTGGCCGTTCAGAGGAATTATATTCAGGGTTGAACACCCTAAGGAATACTACTATTACACCAAGTCTCCACTCCAAATGAATTTCCTTAGTAATGTCCTTCCCTTGTTAGTTAAAAGAAAATAAGTATTATTCACATGAAAGTTATAGGAAAAATTTAAAAAATACATAGCAAATAGATTTTTCCTTTTATCGACGAATAAAAATATTCGTATTTTAATAAGATTGAAAACTATTTTATTTCACCTGTAAAGTTATTATTTTCAAATTTCTGTCTCATATTGCACATTTAACGTAAATTTTTCAGTATATAATTTCCACCAAGACCACAGTGGCGATCAAGTATCCCGACATTAAAAAAATATAATTTTTTTTATTTATTCCATATTAATTTAGGTCAGTTTCTTTTTAGCTGTTTCTTTTCCTCACCATACACTCGACGAAGAGTAAAGAAAATAAACTGTCAGAATCACTTTATGTGCCTGAAGAAGAGTATGAAACCTTTTTCCGACAATGTTAAATTGGCGGTTTTTGATGTATATTTTCTCAAAATCTGTTTTAAGTACATGTTTGAAATTTTTCATACAATTAAAGTTACGCCTTTCTCATTATACTGAAATGAGCTTTTAGCTAACTTTGAATTTTTTCATTATTTACAAAATATTTTATCAAACATAGGGAAATTTGGCCCATTTTTTACATAAAAAAATTTGTAAAAAATAAATTTTGGAAAAACCATTTCAGTATATATTAACCATCATTATATAAATATATCATAAAAAATTACATACCTGTGAACAGTAGTTTCTCAGAAAAGGCACATCGAACATCAACATTTACATTTTGAGATAAATGAATTTACATGTATACAGTAAGACTTATAATCGGTAAGGAAATAAAAAATAAAAGGCTCCATTTATAGTAAAATATACATGTTTTGATTTATATCAGACTTTCACCAAAAACGAAGTATTCTGTTTACATCTTTCGCCATTCAAATGGCCGTGGCCCAGTTTTAAAGATTATTCAAAAATATGTTTTAAGGACTTCTAATTACCCTAGAGGTTAGAGTAAGATATTTTTAGAAAGGTTAAAATCTATACAAGTTGAAAATATAAAAATCTTGAACTGTCATAAAATAAGATTTTAGCTTTCCAACACTCCTTACGAATTTTAAATTTAGAAATAAAAGGTGGCATGGGTGCTTTTTGCAAATTAAGCCCTATTATTATAGGCATTGTACTGTATATTTAGATTTATTTATGTATAATATTTGAAAAAAAGTCCAAAACCTCTCTATCAGATTAGAAATGCAGTATCTCAAATGGAAACAAGGTCCCTGTTGCGGAAAATTTCAGAATGCACGAAAAGTATTTCTCATATCTAAGAAAAACAAGTTGGTATTATTTAAGACAATAGAGATCTTTAACCAATACAGCTTTTAAAATTTTCAAAGTAAAACGTGTATTAATATATTTTTAGGAAAAAAAGTCCTGCTCACTATTTCTGTATTTAATTCCTTTTTATTGATTCTAATACTAAAGAATTTTGTATTTCTATTTAAAATTTTGAAATAATACTTACGTATAATAATATTTTGTTAATTAGTTTAATAGTGGGATACACATAACTAATTTGAGTTATTTTTACTTTCGAATAGTTAGCTGCTTTTTATCTCTTTCTAATTTCAAATACTTTTAATGTTTGCGCTATTTTTTTAAACTCATTCGTTAAATTTAGAAATACGAAATTCTGATATTTTAAAATTGTTTACATCATTTGGTTATATTATTCATACTATTGTATTTAGTTGTAAACTATAGAAAATAAAAATAGCTTGTGATCACTTATCACTGTAACACAGTTTTTCTTTAATAACCCATTGTAGCGTTCCTATAAACTTATTGAGATATTTGCTGATAATTCTCTCTCTTTCCAGTTTTAAACGAGTAAGTTCTTTATTTACATAACTAGATCTGAAACTTAATAGAATTTACAAAAGAAAAAATAGTGTAGCCCAGTGTTTCTCAAAGTGTGGGGCGTGCCCCCCCTGGGGGGCGCGATAACCTTACAAGGAAGGCGCGAGCATATTGAAAATTTAAAGATTTTTTTAAAAAAAAATAACCGGAAAGAGAAGTAAAACAAAATGCTTTCTTCCATAATAGTAAAAAAATACACAGCAACACTGATATAATTTATGTTTATCATCTGGCGTTTTTCTGTCATCAAATAGCTATCTTTGATCCCAAACCAAATTAAAGAAAAAAAAATTAATTTTTGTTTAATTTGCTGTATTTCCTCAATGAGAGATTTCTTTATTATGTTTTTAACATAAAATACTACTCGTTAAAAATCTTGACAAAACGAAACCCAGATCCTGAGAAAAATTCTAAGATAAACAATTCATCACTGTAATTATTATTGACATACTGTACATTAGTTGTAGAAAAAAGAAAAGGAAGACATGATTCACTTTTCAGCGAGGCTGCATAATACATTTGCTAATCATTTGATTGGCCTTCAAACTTATGGTATGGTTAGTTCTACATTAGAGTTCCGTCCCATCTTTTATGTGTTTGCTTTTCGCTTTATAAATAATAAAGAGTTTTACGATATTTGAAAAAAATCGATTGATTTAACATTTCTGTAATATTTGTGAAAAACGTGTCTCTGATTTGCGTCCTTTATTATGGTCTTGCGTTTGAATCATTTTAGCTCAGTTTAATTGGATTTTTCTCAAATCATCACAGAAAAATTGAATAGTCAAATGAAACCGGTGAGTATACTTTTAGAAGAGTCTTAAAATATTATTCACTGGAATTCCAATTTGTATCGTGTACAGTAAAAATAATTATAAACAAATATTTGGAGTGACTGATTCCCCCACTACCATTAGCGTTAGTATCGAATGTGCGCCTGCTCCCGGGTTAAAACATTTTGAAGTCTTTTCGCTTTAAATATTAAAAGTAACACAATTATTCTTCATCGTAATTTTATATTATTTTTTTCATTATTTAACATTAATTCTAAATGCTAATTATGGGAGGTTTAAAATTACAGTTCTTTTAAACAGTTATTTACAACTATAGCATTTATCTAAAAATCATTTTTACATTTTTGTATACAATGACGTGCACGCAGTTTTACTCTCCTTACAGTTCAGCTATTATATCAAGAATAATGTTTTATTTTTAAAAAATTAACTCGTGCGAAGAGCCGGTGTTTCAGCCAGCATAATTTTAATGTATCAGTACTGAAGAAGGTATTTTATAAATACTTTCTTTTACTAAATTAAGAACAAGTTTAATAATTATTAGGGACTTTCATGGGCTTGTCTTGTAGAGGAAAGTTTTTCAAAGGAAGGTTTAATATAAGAAATTAACACTTTGAGTTATTTTTCTATATTTAGCTGAGATCTATATTTATTCTTCAAAGCAGACATCTCAGAAAATCCGGTTTAACAAAGGTAGGATGTTGTAAATGGTAATAGTATACGAAGTGCTTTAGTTTTCAGTACAGATAATTCATCATCCACCTCTACCCAAATTTCAAAGAGCGATTTATTACAAAATTGCGTTTTAATTTTTCACTGGATGTGAAATCTATGAAGATTTCTTCTTCGGAAGTTGAGAGCCCTTCTGGAGTATCTTGAAATAGATCCCTAATCCACTCGTAACTTGCTACCAAGTTGTACTCATCCAGAAAATACTTTTTAAAGTTCTTTGCCAACATAGCTCAATGATTTTACATGTTTTAAAAACAACTTTCACATGTTGTTCTTCAGATTTGTAAGTTTTCACACATAACGAGCTGGGGCTTTTTTCCCCATCATTTACTTCAGCAGTGGTAAATCCAAAATTTAAGTATTTGTGAGAATATCGCCTTGATTTAATTTTCGGAACCATGCTCGTCTGTGTACTTGTTGATTCTTTATTATCATCGAATGTTTGCTTACGACTTAAAAATGTATGTATGATTTTGTTTTAATCTACTGCCGTAAATACTTAATTACCGTGAATTACAATTAACGTGTAAATTAAAAAATTTACATTCTAGCTATGTTTGGTAGCTATAGGGTATCGAGTCGACCAAAACTGACTGGAATTGTACGAGGAAAAGCATTTTTACATGTTTTGCGCAGACGTCCGATAGGTTGCCCAGACTCAAGCAAACGTACCCTTTAATGCCAGATGTGATAGATATGATGAGAGAGCAACATAGCCTAGACTATTTTTTTTTTCTAATGACATTTGTACTTTGAGAAATGAATGCTGAAGGAAATAAATCTTTAATTAAATATATCATTCTGCGATCTGTTCCATTTTAAAAAAAATTAGAGAAAGAAAAATAAAATAATAATAAGTAACTAATATATATTTTAAGTAATTTTCTTAAAATATATATTATTTAAAATATAGTTACATGTACAAAATTTAATACACTTATTGTATTAATTTGTACGGTTTATAATAAATCTTATTGTAACTTTAGCGTCTCTCTCTCTCAAAGTGCATTTTTATTGCAGTAAATACATTATTGTTGTACACACAAATTCTGATTGAAAATTGGGTCGCCAGTATTCAAAGTTTGAGAAACACTGGTGTAGCCACAACATGAAAAATATAAAACACAAACCAATGAGCCACATATATTCTGATGAATAAGAAATCATTCTCGATGACCAGATCATTTTCTTTATCATTAAAAATATCCACAGGCTAACTAAAAATTATTACATTAATGCGTAGTTTAGGTTTGTAGACTTTTCTACATAAACATATTAAAAGGAATTTTTTTAAATAGTTATTTCAATTTAAAAACTGGAACTAAACATTAAGGTCAATTATTTATTGTTCAAGAAGAGTTATTTTAAAAAAAATTGAATGTGGTGTTCAGTTTTATGTAAATAAAAAAGATAAAAACACAAAATATAATTTAGCATTTCACTGTAGCTCGTCATTAATTTGTTCGAATTTTGCGTACCTTAAATATTTTTTCGAAGAAAAATATTTTCAATTATTAAAAAAAAATCTTCATTTTAATTCTTTTTACGATACTATGCTGGGATAGTTAAATTTTGTGGCTAACGGTTTAAGCACTTATTTTCTGTAAAAGGAAAAAAAGTTATCTAGAAAAATATAATTAATTAAAATATTTCAGCCATTTTTAAATAAACACTCAAATAACTACATTAGCTATAACCGTTCGCGTTAACTATAACCACCACTAATATTCACTGCCACTCTTTAACCGTCTACGATAAGAAATTAAATATAGAAATTGTGCATAGCAAAAATATTAAAATTCTCTTTTAGATTGAAATCTTGAAAATTAAATATTTACTCGAAGTAAACCGAGTTTCATGATTTGCTTCAAAACAAATTAAATACGAACATGAAAAAATTGTTTTTTTTTTTTCTTAATTGCAATTTTTGTTAGTCATTTTATTTCCTAGCAACAAAGTCTTAATCATTTCTTCATAAGTATTGTAGACTTTAAAATATTGGAAATGGGCGAATTTCGTGGTAGAAATGTAATCAAATATTGAATTAAATCAAACTTTTAGAATGCGAACGTTAAAAGTATCAAAACTATGGCTCATTCTTTGCATTAAAATTAATATTTTGCCTTATGCATTTTTTTCAATGTAATAAAATTAAAGTAAAAGAAATTTAAGCGATTATATAAGTGTAAATCAAACACAAAAAACAAGTAAAGCTGAAATTTGATTTCAAGCTTTCATTACTTTTTTATCTATATATTTTGTCATTTTTGTAGAATTTCTTTTCAGATATTTAGAATCATTATCTCAGAAAAGAAAATCGTAAAATAACGGTATCTCGGACAAGATAGAATTTTTTTAAGTATCACTTGTTTACTCTTTTTGTGCAGTACACAAAAAGAAAAAATTGTGTAGCCAATTTTGGAAATTTATGGATGGTTTGTAATATTAACGTTTATGGTTTTGTTGAAATATTATTATAACGGCAAAAGTCTTACTTCAGTCAGTACTTGTTTAACTATTTCTTATCATTTATTAAACACAAATCGTTTCATTATTTATCTCATTCTTTTAGACTATTAGAAATTTTTTAGCGTCTTATGGTAAAATAAAAATGAAATTTCAAAGCTGATAATTGAAAGATATTTAATTGAAACAACAAAGACCGTGAATATTCAAATTTTAGAAGAGTTTGAAACTTTACTGTATTGTTACCAATTTCTATGTTTATTTCCTGTTGTGACCTAGATCAAAATATCATTCAGAATTGAAAAGTAAATATAATTTAAAAGTTACTGATAAATGAAGTTTAAAAAATTACTGTAATTTAAACAATTAAAGGCCCCGAAAACCATCTTCATCAGATCAACATTAAAGATGTTGTTGTTTCTAATGCCACATGTCTGACGTAGTCAGATAGAGGCCTACGAAATTCATCGTAGCAATGGGGTAGAAGTACGCCTGTCGTTGGCCTCGACCTTGAGCCCCATACAGGCGGCAGTACGAATTAGCTCGGCGAAATTCTCCAAAGGGATGATAGATGGCGACACCACCTCAACAATTTAGCCATGGAACTGAAGGGGAGGGAAATATTTGCCAGTCCCCTGCACTCGTGATTTAGCCCACAAGACTTCAGACCCACTGATTTAACGAGCACGTACTCCGTGTGTACTCGGATGGTATTTGGAGGCATTGGGCATCGAACCCAGGCTTTTCGGTCTGGAGTCCGATGCTTTAACTACGAGGCTACCCACGGTCCCATTAAAAGTTAGAATAAACAAAAATAATAAGTTGTCGGTATTCACTTTTTATAGAACATTTTTCCTCTTTTTTAAAAAAATGTATTACTTTTAGTTTTAATTCAAAGCAGATCTTGAACTGTTTTGAAGTTACAAATTAATAGTTACGTAAGATATTAAAATTAAAAAAATCAAGCCAAAAGATCTGTAGTTTTGAAATGAGATTCAGAATTAATTTTCAAACAATACTAAAAAACAAAAGTCATTTCTTACATAGATTGCTTACAATATATTAATATTTTTCATTCAAAAGTATCTAAAAAAGTAAAAATTAAGAATTATCCACACATTTTATTGCTTTGCAGAACAAAGGATCATGCAGGAGATAATTTTTTCTAATTTTACAACAGTTTTCTTAATACATTTAAGAGAAATATTCAATAAGCAGACATTTTTAGCAGGCACCAGACAAATTAAAATGTCCCCCTGAAAAATGAATTAAAATTCCTCGAATTGGAAGAGCAATCGAAAACATTAAAAGTAATGTAATAAAACTCAACTCCGTAGTAAGAAAAAAAAATTTAAAAAAACTGATAGCCTTATTCTATCATTTTATCTGCAAAGTATAGTACTCCCACTTTTTATTAGCAATATTATAACGTACATTAAGTACTGACAGGAAAGACAAAAACTTTAAAAAAAAATAAACTGTAAAAAACGTGTGTGTTTTTTAAGAAATAAATGGACGAGGAAAAGGAGGATCTATGTTACAGGAAGCAAGGGAAGTTTAACATATGCCCATTTTGAGTCTGTGCCAGAAATCACGGAAACCACTCTGAGAGTGTAGGAAAAAGAAGTTTTTATTTTCCTCCTGGCTTGATAATACACAAAATGGCATTCATAAAAGAAAAGTGGCTTCATAAAGCGCGCGGCCGAAATTTTAAGTTGAAACTATTTTGAGATACCCGAAACTATTATGCACACCATTTTGTTCCTTATTTGCTTGTTTTATCGTTTCTCAATGAGAAACTTTCATGTACTTTACCATCATGAATTTAATTTTCTTAAAAAAAAATTAATCACCATTTTTTTTGTAATGTCAACCATATATCTAGTTCGAAATGAAGCGTATATTTAAACTTCCATTATATTATGTATAAGCGTATGCAATGTCGATTTTTCAAGTGAATATATAAAACTGCACATCTTTTTTCAAAAGCTGTTAATTTAATCAAAATATGCTCCATTTGCTTCAATATACCTTTTCTAACGAGTTTTTTCGGTACATTTACCCGTCTTAAAGAAAATCGTTCTTTAGAATCAATACACTGCTATCGAATTTTTCAGACTTTTTTAATTTCATACTGTTTAGATCGTAAAAACTGTTATAAATGTTTAAAAATATGAAAGTTTGTTTTCAAAAGTTCCTTTGAATAAGCTGAGTGGAATTAATAATTTCATAATTGTTTTGTGCATGACGTATGCGACTGAGAGCTGTGTGGAAGTGTTGGACCGGTCCGATCAACGAGAATTGGGCGTACTATTTTCCATTCTTCATGCATTTCAGCAATGTCCTGATAGTATTATAGATATAATAGAATTCGTTTCCACACCCAAGTTCATTTTGCAGGAAAAACTCACTATCCCAAAATTTTTCAAACAACGCTGTCTGCACTGTTCGATCGTTAACTATATTCTATTCAAAGTACATGGTTTACATTGCGTGCAGCTTTTGTAGCATTATTACCAACTTTATTCTTATAAAAATACATACGAATATCAGTTGAATTCATACCCTCGCGAAATTCACAGCAAATAACAAAATAGAACACTTTAAAAAGAAATCATCTTTGTTTAAGTGTGACTTTTACAATGGACAAAAGTACTCTAAATGAGGTGCCAAAAGCATAACGAAAACAGGGAGACAAATAGCAAAAGTAAAGAAAATGCGCCGTTTCACATGCACCAAACTCATTCAATGACAATTATTGTTTGGTCATTTGTGAATCTAATATCAAATACATTTAGCTTCCGACACTGTGATTTCATTTTGACATCAGAATCATTCTAGATAGCTAATAAACAAGATACAACTAAATTTCGTGTATATTGGTGAACCATGTTATCTCAAAATCGTAAAAAATGAATTGGAAAAATGTAAATTATAAAAACAATTTTATGCATTAAGGTCTTCAAGAATCATTTGTAAATGCCAACAGGATATGTATCCATCTATCTTTCAATCTAATATATATTATGAATGCAAAAGTTTGTGAGGATGTTTGTGGGTCTTTCACGCAAAAACAACTGAATGGCTTTTAATGAAACTTTACAGTAATATAGCTTATACATCAGAATAGCACAAAAGCTATAATTTATAGCATAGACTACAATTTAAAAAGATATTGTATGAAGTGTCCAAAATATAACGATATTTGTCAAGTAAGTAGGAAAAAAATCTGCCATCTGCTAGCAATTCTGGCTTGCGCTGCAAAAAAGCCCACGTCAGCTTATATGTATCTTTTGTTTGTGAAAGAACTCTTTTTGTTTTGGCTACGCAAGGTGCTCGCTTCTAATTAATTCCTCTGATCAGCATAATGCCTATTTTTTTTATTTCAGAATAAAACTAAGTTTTGAAGGGAGAGGCTGTTATAAATCTCTTTATTTTAATGTTTTTTTTTTATGATTTTATTATGCACATTGGTAGTAAGAAATTTATCTTTTTTCCAAATAAATGCTTTTATCAGTTCTGATACTTAAAGTAAATAAACTTTCTCTTTCACACTGCATCATTTGGACAAATTTTCAAAATTTGTTTGTGGTTAGTAGTTAATTATAACGCTATAATTTTAATTCAATAGGCAGATATTGCATTTTTAAGTATAAAAATAATTATAACTACTGTACTGTATTTTTTGGAGTGTGAGAGTGAGTGAATATTAATGTCGCACTGTTCAGCTACACAAGGACTTTTGGCAACATATCACGTAATTTTGAACCATGGTCAAGTGACGTGGACGACACCTGAGCTGGCACCCCCTTCTCCTAACTACCACACTACACCAACTTAGAAGGAATTTTCTACCAATACTTAGCAGGAATATTCTTTGAAATCCATTCTTCCAAGATATATGGCAGCACGGGTTCCATGATGATGAGTATTTTAGCGGAAAAAATAGTTTGTCAAAATTTAAGTGTCTTATGTTTTTATATGTTAATGAAGACCTTAGAAAATGACTACTTATTTTAAGTGAACGGTATATATAATTAATTTTACAGTGGAATATCTTCAATTAATTTATTAGCTCTAACGGATTAAATTTTCCAAAGTGAAGTATTTTGTTTATGTATATCCTTTAATTTTCAATGTAGAGATCCCAAAAAAAATACTGTATGAAAAAAACTGCAGTTAATCATAATGCAGTTGGATAAAGTACTAACGCGCATCGCCCCCTACGCGGCGGGTCTTACAAAGCTCTAATAATGCTCGAGATATGAAAGTAGCAAGGCATTTGCCAACTTGACTCTATAGTTAACATTTCGCTATGTTTTCCATTGAATCGTCATTAAAATTTAAGAAACGGCGTTGCTTGCGAATATTACAATTTTAGCATAAAATAAATACTACATTAAGTTATATTAATGTATTATACTTTCAGATAAAAATTATTTTCACTATTTTAAGCGTTCATTACACAAAACTTTTAACAATGTGTTACTTTTGCTGAGCAGAGATCAGCTTAGGAAGGTATTTTCAAAAATCGACTCTCAAGAGTGTTATGTTGAGTTATAAATAAAAAAACATCCTTTTTATCAGCTATTAGATTTACATACTTAAAATTTAATGAAGGTGTTTTTTCTTTCTTTTTTTTTTTTTTGTTTAGCTGATATATGCAAAAAGCTTTTTTTTTGTTTAATTTGCAATTCACGTAAAATTAACTCATTAAAAACTTCTTTATCCTTCAATTTGTGTTGTTTAATTTTTCAGTTCACCCGTGCGAAGAACGGGTATACCAGCTCTTATATATATAATTGCTTATAGTTTTTAATTTCTGAGAACTTAAGAATTATATTGTTTCGATAAAATTTTGAAGAAACATAAATTATATATATATATAATATCCCAGGTACGCCAAAAATTTTATTTAAAAATTAAAGATTCATTAAAAAAGAAGAAGTGATGATAAACAAATGTGGTTTGCAAGAAAAGAATCACAAAGTAGACGGAATTTTTATGGCAACAATAAAATTTCGTTAAAAATGTCACCGTGCAGAGAGCACTGACATGCAAGTGATTCAGCAGAATAATGCAAATTTATCTAGAAATAAAAATCGTGATACTTCTGGATTTATCATTCGATTTTAGAATATTATCACAACCCTTTCGAGCGTAGTTGGTGAATTGTTCTATTCGAACGCAGAGTCAGTAACAGTAGCTGAAATTTCGCTTATCGAAAGGATTGAAGAGGATGAAGGGTCCCATATCGTGAAAGAGTGATCGGTCGAGGTTAAAAGATTACATGGCCTCTACTATCACCCGGTCTTACTCCGGTCTACTTCTCGTTATGGAGCTATTTGAAATACCTTGAGTACCTTTCATTCCCTTCAGCATTGACCGAACTCAAATATTCTATTTGTAGAGAGGGTTCTGTAATTCATTCCGACATGTTTCATTCAGTTGTAAAGGGCATTGGGAGTCGCCTTAGTTGTGTCGGGCAATGTGCTGTAGGTTACGTTGAGCAATCGTTATTGAAAAAATAAATGAATAGAACGTAATGCTGTTCTGTTCATTATATGTAGGGTCTTCAGGGCCCTCTACTGGTGACTTTTTTACTAAAACTGCTTTTGCTGTTAACCCTTTAACGGGCACAAAGCTAAAATACACTTTGCTGTGATAAAGTACTTGATAAATGTAATGTTCTCAATCTCTAAAAACATTATTTAGTGACACAAAATTCTGATCAGGGGTTTTATTCCTAGGTGCTGGCTAGACGTTATAACCACTGCTCATTTTACGACATTTAACTTACTTTTAAGGACAGAAAAAATGAATCATTTTAAAATTAAATTTTTTGATGAAAAATTAACGTTTATGCTAATAACTATTACAATAGCAATTAAATACAATTGAAGTGCAATAAAATAATAAAAAAATAAGTGTGCAACATAGAATACTTACTTAGAATATACATAGAAATACTTAGAATATATATTGAAATTGGTATATATCCACAGTCTGTTTTTTTATTTAATTTTAATATAAAAAGTTAGAAATAGAGTAATATTTTTGAGGATTTAAATTAGTTACTTCACAAATTTGATGAGCAATTTACTGTGGAACTTTATAATATGCAAACGTTTTCTCCGAGCAGGAAAGCTGTAATGAAAGATTTTTGAGCCCAAGAAACTTGTACCACATATTGTAAACAAAGTTTGTTTTTATTTCCGACCCCCAACATTCTCACGTGATTCTAAGTGCTCTCTCTCGAGTAGAGGAAATAGGTCATTTTTCTGTTCTATGTGAGCAATGGATAGAGCCTCTATCCACATATAAAAGCTTTCCAAAAATCTAAATAAAACCTTTTTTTTAATTGTATAAGTGCTTAATTAATTCAGATAAGAGAAGAGTAAACTTAAGACATGCCGAATTTTTTTTCAAAAATCATAAATTTGATTTATAGTAATCAAAATACAATTTGTAGATTCACACCGAGAAAAATTGTTTTTAACTTCCCATCAGAGGACATAAAATGCAAAATAAGGTATCGTGCTGTCATCCGTAGGAATTTGTATGCGTTTTAGCTTCAATAAACGCATATGGATAGACTAAAAATCCAACTCTCACTTGGAGAAAAATTTTTTAATATGGGGCTAAACCTATTAACCACTGCCCACTAAAGAGTTAAAAGACTCCGACTTCCTTTGTGAACACTTTCTTGCAAACCGCACTCATTTATCATAATTTCTTTTTATTAATGAATTTTTAAAGTTTAAACGAATCTTTGACGCACAAGATATTTTGCAATTATGACGATGGAATTCAGTTTTCTTGCTCTGATTGTATATAGCAATCCACTACAATTATTATTACTTTTTTGTTGTTGCTGTATGATCATAGCTTTTGTGTTGCTTCAGAAAGCGACTTCAATAAACATTTAATTAGTGAACTAATTCAACAATAAGTTTGTCGGTGTTTTCTGCAAATAATTTTCTCCAAGTCCTCTACCTTACGCAAACTTTTTTTAAGTGGAAAAATTTTTGAACACAGAAATACACGAAGAAGGAAACCTAATGACGAAGAAACAGTTTTCGAGATAAATATGATTGCCTCTCAACATTGTGTAGTAATTTTTTGACAATGTAAACATTATTCAATCTTTTTTGGAACATCTTAATAAGTATAAATTACTATAACACATCAATGGATTGATAAAATTTATTTATTTTATCTATTGTTCAATTTTTACTTTAATCAATAAAAATTTTTAAAAAACTTATCATTGTGATAAAATATTTTTTAAAAACAAGTTCATTGCTGGTGAAAGCAGGCATTACAATAGTGGTTAAGTATAATTTATTGGTAACTAAAACAATAGACCCTAGCTGGGGGGTTCATAAATAAAAAGTAATTAGTATACAATATTTTACACTGATAATGAATCATTCTACATTATTCAGAATAGAAAACACAACTTCAGTTTTACAAAATGATTGTTTTCTCTTAGTTATTATTTATTTCACCCTCAAAAAAAAAGTAATTAACTCTAACGGTATTTGGTATCCTTTAAATAATACAAAAACACCCACTTGATATAGCGAGCAAAACAATTTTTTACAGTAATTGCTTCATTTGTATTCGACAGAAAATAAAAAATTAAATGTCAAAGGTTATATGAAAAAAACTGAAGAATCTCTTTACCTTTTCAATGAAAATCGTGCAATATATTCGTATTAATTCTAATCTCATCATAAAAACATTGCCTGTTTCTTAAGAAGCTAACAACAACGGTTGGTTGAATTTTTTCTGCAACTCATAACAATGGTTAGATCTTTATTTTATTCTAAGCAGAATCTTCATACATTCAGAAAATCATCCAATACTGTGATTAGCATTGATTTATTTGACATTTAGTTGTTTCAAATGGAAAGGAAGTAACAATGTTTCCAAAATCATAACCACTTTTCACTCAAACATCGGTAAAAGAAAGAAAGTTGATATGGATATTCTGAACTGTTTACTACTCCAATCAACATATTAGTAACTATGGGAACATATTAAAATAAGTTATTAGCAGGAAGTTAGGAATTCATGCTTCAGTTGGAAGAAAAGAAAATGAAAGGATATCCCAAGTTATACTTCGATTTGTTTGAAAATAATGAGTGAAAATTTATGAGTTTAAGTATTTTAAACATTTCCATGGACAAATAAAGCTCTGTAAAGTTAAAACATTCCTTGAAAATCAATTGTATGTAATTCATAACATTAACATAAGTAAGATTGTAAATGGCATTTAAATGTTTAAATCATGCAGTACAATCGATTTTTCTCCCAATGATCCCCAGTAAATACTTTAACATTGATTGTTTTTCAGAAGCGCCCAAAAATTTTTCAGAAATGTTAATAGTTTTTAGAAGTATTGATATTATTTTGCTGATATCTACAGTCAACTATTGCTCTAACCCCACGTTGCCGGGTAAAGAGATGTCACATCTATCTACTATCTGATCGAGAAGTAAGATTACAGAGAATAATTGGCAACTACGGCCCTCACAAATAAATAAAAAGTACTTAATATATTCATGGCGACATTTTTTACTAAGCGGTCAGTTATATATTATCTTAATAATTAAATGATAATCCGTTTAGCATTTGAAAAGAATTCTTAATATTGGAAAATAAAGATAAATTTTTTAAATCATAATCCTTTGGAAAGAGTTTAAGGAAACCGTAGAGATTGTTTTACTGTATTAACAACACAGGAAATAAATTTGCATAAATGCATTATTACCTTCGGGAAACTACAAGGACACTGAGTTTAACATAATGACTTACATCTATGAATTTCTCCCTCTTATATACATAGATATTTGCAATAAAGAAATTCACTTTCTACTCACCAGTTGAAGATCGTTCTACACAGATCTTGACATATGGGCGAGGAGAGAGTTAGACGTTGAAAGGACTTCAGTTGATGATGATAAACTTCGCTTCAATTCAAGGGGAAAAAATACCAGAAATATTGAATATTATTTGACTGAAGACACAGTTTAACGTGTCAGATAAACTCTACCTATCTAAATCTAACCAAAATTTTTAAGCATAGCCCATTTTTAAATATGTATATGTAACTGGTGTGTCAATATGTCTCCATTTTAAAATATTTATATGTAACAGTATTATGCTATATGTGTGTTCCCATTTCAAAATAAATTTATTTAATAATTAAGAGAAAAAATAAGATTTTATCTCTCTCGCTTTTCACTCCCCTCCCCACTTTGTATGCGGTGTATTACATGTAGTCTTTCACGATTATAAAACAGGAGAGAAGAATTTGAAGGTTTTAAAGTTGTTTACTCTATTTATATATATATGTATATATATATATATATATATATATATATATATATGTTATATATATATATATATATATATATATATTTATATATATATATATATATATATATAATGCACACACACACATTCCTGCATTCCTGGATATTATCAGAATATTTTTGACTCCAGAACTATTTCTAGAAAATGAATTCCATTTTTGCTATGCTTTAATTGAGAACGCTCAGTTGCTTAGAAATGTTATTATATTTGTAATAAAAGTAAAGATTTTGCATTTTATTTGGTAGAATTTTCTTGATAAAATTTTAAAAAACTCCCAGTTGGAAATTCACATTGAATTGTATCGCGAATTAAAATCTCCATTTAAAGAAAGCAATTTATTCTTGTGCAAATAAACAATAAGCTAATCAATACTAACGTTCTATTTAAATGTTTAATTATTTTCCAAATTATTTTTAACAATTTAAATGAAATAATCTTTTCGATCTAATCTCTCTCGATTACGAAACAAAGCAAAAAAACTGTTTCCTATCGAGATTTGGAACGTGTAATCGACAAATACTGCAAAAAGAATTTCTGAATTTTTTAACTCAAGGCGTATGCAACTTAAATTGTTTTTTATGTTCTAAAATAATTTATATTTAATTATTTTTCATTCACTGACATTGAAGCAGCATCGATAGAATTTACGGAGAGTAAATTTGTAAGAATTGTTTTAATTGTATCGTTAGAAAAAATAAATATAGAAGAAAAGGAAAATTATTTTAATAGATAAATATGCATTTGTCCTTTTTTACGATTTTCAGGAATGTTACTGATGCCTAATTCAATTTTTAAATTTCCTAAAATGCATGAATATGCATTATACATAAAAATATCTTGATTGCTTCTTAAATTTATCTACAAAAGACTGCAATGTGTTTACTAATATACCTGCACGCGCTATATGTTTAACATATATTTGCAAATATAATCCACTTTATTTCAATTTTATTCCGAAATAATATAAGAAATATTTATCATTTTAAAACTAAACTAGCAGAAATGAAGAATAGAAGAAAATTCACATTAAAAATAGACATTGTCATTCCTCTAATATCACAAACATTTCTTTTTCCAGACAATAAATAATGCCAAATACAAATTTTCATCCATCACATAGGGATTTGAAATATCAATATTAAAATCATATATTTGTGAAAAGAAAATTCTACGTTTAAATTTCGGATTGAGGACCAGAATTAGAAAATTGCTTCAGATCGGAAATTCCTCCTCTCCTTATTAATACTCTTGTTTTTATTTAAATAATATTCTGTTTCAAACGCGGCTGCGTATTGGAAATTATCGTTCCAGACCGTGTACATTCCCCTGGAGCTGGTACCACTTTTTAGTGTGGTACTATATAGGGGATACCAACCGCCACAATGTAATTTTGACGCCCAGTTTCCTACCCAGAGGGAGGCACCTGAACTCTGACGATGCAAAATTGTTCGTAGAAATTAATTTTGAAGAGAGTACCGAAGCCAAACGGGCACTCCAGGGATATTTAACATGCTGCATAATCATACGACGAGGAAGCTGTCGATTTCTTGTGTCATGAAATTTCACTGACTTGAGCGTACAAAGACAGCGCCTAACCAACTACACAACACACTCGGTGATTTAAGTAATGAATGGAGACAATATATAAAAAAACGTCCATTTCTATTTGAATCTATTTATTTTTCCCGAGTCTACATATAATGTCCTTACTTGAAAATGGAATGAATATTTCCCTTTATAAAATATAAGTAAGAAATTGCGTGTTTATTAGTTATATGTAAGCTTTAAATACGCAAGAAATTGATACACGAGTTACAATTTCTCTAACTTGTCTTAATGTTACAGAATATTTACCAATGAAAGTGTGCTGCGAATTGGAACTCTGTTTTGAAAAAGGAGAAAGCCATCCATACTCCAAATAGATATTTATGCAAATGAGTAATTTCTAATGAATTATATGCTTTATATTAAAAATTTTACTTATCATTGAATTATTTTTTATTATCTATTTCCAAATTCATGCTTTATATTTAGATAGTTTTTTCTTTGTACTTTATCATTAAAATTCTTGCAAATATTTTTTTCTATACTTACATTACTTTCAATTGCACAGAGGGACAAACTCAAGAGTGTTTTTTTTTATTTGAAAAAATAGTTTGATGCCTCAAATATAAAAACAGATTTGGGTCATGGAGAAACTTTTTCTTTTGGATTTTGACACATTTTCATATAACAGTAAATATACATAATCACATTACTGCAGTAGTCATTTCTCAAACAACTTTTACAATTTGCAGATGATTTACGATTCTGAAAATAGAACATACTAGAATTCTTCTAGTTATGCATTAAGTCGTAACTCTAAAAATAACAGATGTGATAAAAAATCTTCCTAAAGCCACAAAAGAGGATGCTAAGAATCAAAATGTATTTGTCTCATCATTTTTCGGTAGAAAAATAGGATAAATTTATTACTTTTTTTTTAACTTTCTACACCTACATTCAATAGACAATATATAAGCCAGTATTTTTTCCCCTTTCTTAAAAATTTTTAGTTATAAAATGAGAGCCAAATTTTTCTTTCTTAAGAACTAAGACGATCATAAAATTTGAACACAAAGAATCAAAAAATTCAAAATACGCCTACTTTGAGTCTGAGCCAGGAATTTGAAAAGTTATCACAGTGTAGTAGACATATATTTCTTTCCCTTTCGTGTCTTACAATTGAAGATCGAATGTCAGTCATGAAAAACAGCTTCGAAGAAGAAACGTGTTTGCAGCGTTCCAAGAGATAACGCTTTCCGAGATTTCGAAACTATTCAAAGCCCTATTTCATGTTCTTTATTTTTTCAATATATGCATTTTTTATCAAAGAAATCTCACCACAAAATGAATTTTCCATTGCAAAATTTCTGACATTTTTAGAGAAAATGCCGAAATACAGTTGTGAACTATCTCAAACAAAATACAATATATTTTCTGTGTATTTGTGATCTCCTTAATTCTAAGTAAACTCTAACTTGCGTACTTAAAGCATACATTTGTATGTTGTTGTTTCCAATCTCTTGGAGCAGGAAGGCCTATACCAAGTCATTTGAACTTTCTGCGTAATAGTGTCAGCATACATCTAGATATATATTATAAATGCGAAAGTTTGTGAGATTGCTTGGGCGTCTTTCACGCAAAAACAACTGAATGGATTTTAATGAAACTTTAGAGTAATATAGCTTATACATCAGAATAACACATAGGCTATAATTTATAGCATAGGCTATAATTTATAAAGATATTGTAAAAAGTGTCCAAAATATAACGATATTTGTCAAGTAAGTAGGAAAAAATTCAGCCATTTGCAAGCAATTCTGGCTACACTGCAAAAAAGCCCACGTCAGCATATATCTATCTTTGTTTCTGAAAGAACCCTTTTTGTTTTGGCTACGAAAGGCGCTCGCTTCTAATTAAATACTGTGATCAGCATAATTCCTAATTTTTTTTATTTCAGAATGAAACTAAGTTTTGAAGGGAGAGGTTGTTATAAATCTCTCTTTATTTGAATGTTTTTTTAATGATTTTATTATGCACATTAGGTAGTAAGAAATTGATCTTTTCAAAATAAATACTTTTATTGCTTCTGGTACTTACAGTATATAAACTTTGTCTTTCACACTGCATCATTTGGACATATTTGCATAGTTTGTTTGTTTGATTGATTGATTGATTGATTGTTAATTATAACGTTTGTGGCTATAATTTTATAATTTTAATAGGCGGATATTGCATTTTTAAGTATAAAAATAATTATAACTACTGTACTGTATTTTTTGGAGTGAGTGAATATTAACGTCGCACAGTTCAGCTACAAGAGGGCTTTTGGCAACGGACCCCGTAATTTTGAACAATGATCAAGTGACGTGGACGACACCTGAGCCGGCACCCCCTTCTCCTAACTACCACACCACACCAACTTAGAAGGAATATTCTACCAATAATTAGCAGGAATATTCTTAGAAATCCACTCTTCCAAGGTATATGGCAGCACGGGTTCTATGATGAGTATTTTAGCGGGTAAGGTGAAAAGTTTTGCAGCAGATATGCATTTTCAGCTGACGGCGTTTTCAGCGGATTGCAAAGATTATTATTTTCGTCCAGAAAAAAATAGTTTATGTCAAAATTTAAGTGTCTTATGCTTTTGTATGTTAATGAAGACGTTAGAAAACGATTCGACTATTTATTTTAAGTGAACGGTGTATATAATTAATTTTACAGTGGAATATCTTTAATTAATTTATTATCTCTAACGGATTAAATTTCCCAAAGTGGAATATTTCGTTTATGCATATCCCTTAATTTTCAATGTAGTGATCCAAAAAAAAAGTATTGCATGAAAAAAACTGCAGTATACCATAATGTGGTAGATAAAGCATTAACGTGCATCGCCCCCTACACGGCGGGTCTTGCAAAGTTCTAATAAAGCTCGAGCTATGAAAGTAGCTAGACATTTGCCAACTTGAGTCAATCGTTTCGCTGTGTTTTCCATTGAATCCCCATTATAATTTAAGGAACGGCGTTGCTTGCAAATATTACAATTTTATCATAAAATAAATACAACAGAAAGTAATATTATACTTTCAGATATAAATTATTGGCCCTATTTTAAGCGTTAATTACACAAAACTTTTAACAATGTGTTACTTTTGCTGAGCAGAGATCAGCTTAGGGAGGTATTTTCAAAAATCGACCCTCAAGAGTGTTACGGGGAATTATAAATAAAAAAATCCTTTTTATCAGCTATTAGATCTACATACTTAAAATTTAATGAAGGTGTTTTTCTTTTTTTTTTTTGTTTAGCTGATATATGCAAAAAGCCTTTTTTGTTTAATTTGCAATTCACGTAAAGTTAACTCATTAAAAACTTCTTTATCCTTCAATCTGTGTTGTTTAATTTTTCAGTTCACCCGTGCGAAGAATGTGTATACCAGCTAGTTTGTTATTTAAGTTATATAGTTATAAGTTAATACATTTTTTATAACAAGAAAAAATACTGAACACTTTGATTTAACGCATACATTTGCTATAAGTTAAATCAAAGTGTTCAGTATATTTTTCTTGTTATTAATGTATATAAATGTGTTGAATTGCAATGTGATTCTGTTTGAATAGAGCAGCATACAAATATCTTGCAACAGTTTTTTCTTCCTTGCTTTGGCTATACATTTAAATACCTGGCAATAACTTTTTCTTCCTTGCTTTGGCTATACATTCAAGTATCTGACAACACTTTTTCTGTATTTGCTAAATATATATGCTGAAATCCGATTCTTGTGTTTGTAGAACTTGGATAACTTGAATGCTGTTCCATTCAATGCTGTTTGTTTCATATATATATATATATATATATATATATATATATATATATATATATATATATATATATATATATATATATATATATAATTCAACTACAATAACTACGAGTCCGTTTTTAGTGTGTGGTATTTACTTAATATTATTTTATGAATATTAAAAAAACACTTAAAATGTTAATGTTTTTGTTTCTAAATCTTTTGTTTCCTACTAAATTCCTTAGATTAAAATTATATCTCAATTTCATGGATGCATTCTTTTAATTCGATTAAGGTTTAAATTTTCCTACATTCAACTATCTTCGCCTTTAAGCATCAATGGCAAAATACTAATAAGGATATTGTTAAACAAATTTAAATTTATAAATATCAGATGAACTGAAAATTAATATTTTTTAATTTTAATTTTCGAAGAGAGTTCAGCTGCATAACCACTTACATACTAGGAGCCTATGCTGCTTGAAGTTACATATGGAAGCATGAACAATGACATTCAATACCATAAACACAAAGTTTTCCACAAAAATTACAATTACTCAGTTCAAACTGAAAGGACAACCTCTGAATGACTAAATATTTTTAATAAGCCATTAAATAATAATTTATTCGATATCTTTCTATGGGCAGAGATTTTTCAACTTAATGAGAAGATTCTAGAAAATATAAATATCTTCTTAAAGGTGTTGACCTTTTAAATTCCTTTAAGAGTATTATCTTCAATAAAAATATATTATGAGTATAAATATTTCACAAACCATTGAAAAAAAATTACTGTTGACACAAAAGCCCGAAACATGCATCATTTATAATTTCGTTGTTAAAAAAGATTTTTTTCCTTAAAACAGGTAGTTAGAAAAATTAATATAAAGCAAAACAAGGTAGAATTTTTATAAAGTCAAAGATAATGATAGTCAACATTTGAAAGTTTTTAATACTAGATTTGAAAATACGTTTTCCTTTGCCTTTTTTTTTCCGTTTTGAGCAACATTGCAAGGATCCTAAATGAAAGTAAGCAGAAATTTTTCGAAAAAAAGAGCTATAAATATAAACATACACAAGAGTAAAATAAGTTATATATATATATATATATATGTCAGGCCCCAGGCCTGCTGGTAAAATGAGGGAGGGCATCATCTTTTAAATATACTTCTTTATTGCGCTTCCATCACAAAAAATCTAATATGGGGGACCTTTTGCCGCGCAACCGGGTGGTACAAAAAACAACATCTCAGCGAGGAGACACCAGCCAAGCCTTTTCTAGAATGCGTTCGCCTTCGTCAGCGCTCGTTGAACCTTTTAACAGGCTTATTTACCCACAAATCCTTACGCGATGGTAAAGAGTTCGCTCTATTTTCATTTATTACTTCCTTAATTTTGAATCTAAACTTTTCAAACCTGACAAATCCCCCCTTAAGCTGAAGCCTGGCACAGCCAGATTGGCCAATTCTGACTGGCAAGTCCCAGGGGAAAAAATTATATTTCAATGATATCAAATTCCCCAAATGAGATAAAAATCTAGAAGATATAATAATTGTGTAAAAGAGTGGGCTGGTGAATCCTAACATGTACAAAAAAAATAGCAATAATGAATAACAAAGTATCAAAAATTTGGTATAAAACTTTGTGTTACATAGAATTGTTTTCTGAAAAATATCACACATCTAATACTTCCACTATGACTATAATAATAATGAGGTTAAGAAAAAACAACATAAGATAAAGATAATTCACATTAGACATTCAAAAATATAGTAGTGCTAAACAACATAACATAAGATCAAGTGAAATTCTCACTAAATGTTCATCAATAGTAAACAATGTTAATAAAGTGATAAATGTTGAAAAGTTACAAGTACTTCAAAATGGTATTGAATGTTGGAATAATGAGTACATAAATACATAGAAAGAATAGGTATAGTGTAAATAACATGATTTTAGGAATAATGGTAAAGTAAATACATACAAAGAATAGATATAAAATAAGTAACAGCAAAATGAGTTTAGGAATAATGGTAAAGTAAATACATAAAAAAGGACATACATGGAGAGTAACTAACAACAACATGATTTTAGGAGCTCCCAAAAAAAAAGATTACATAAGTATAACACAGAAATTTTTTAAAATAAACACAACATCAACATTATATCAAAATATCACTAGAAATATAAAATGCAAAGAAAAATAAGGGTATTTCAGATATATCAAGTACAGGTAAAAGTTCAATCAATGTAATGTAATGTTTCACACAGTCCTGTCTTGGAAAAATCATAGTTCAATGTTCATCATTCAATTATTGTTTATTTCACAATTCTTTTGTTTATTATTATTAGAATCTCTACTCAATCAACTCATTTCAAAAACATACAACCATAATAAAATCTTCATAACATCACATACTATATTTTAACTTTCAGAATATACTTATATCACAAATAATCACAATGAAATTATTATAACACAATGTATCGTAAAATTGACCTCATCACAATGTTTTCATGCAGTCCATAATTCAGTTATTTTTTTTAAATAGTTTTCAATAATGTGTTCATTATGAATAAAGATACAATACAAATTCAATTACATTAAATTTTGATTTTCATAATGTAAACAAGTCTTAAATTCAAATTTTAAACACAACTTTTATTATTATTATTTTTTTAAATAACAATGCACTTCTTTTAAAATTACAATGCACTCCTTTTAAAATTACAATGCACTTCTTTTAAAATTACAATGCACTTCTTCTAAAATTACAATGCACTTCTTCCAAAATTACAATGCACTTCTTCCCCCCCCCCAAAGTTTGAGAAAACAAACTCTATAACAAATATAAATAAGAATTTAGCATAATTGGAAATTGGATTTTGAATGAAACGGTTTTAATCTTGTAGAATGAACAATATCTGTTAATTTTCCTGTATATTGATTTGGTTTATCTATTTCATAAGTAACATTTGAGAGTTTTCTGACAACTTTAAAAGGACCATTATAAGGAGATTGAAGTTTACTTGAATTAGGGTATGAGAAATTTTTTGATATAAGACTAAATCTCCAACTTTAAATTTTGCATCAACATAATGTTTATCATACCTTTGTTTATTTATCTTATGATGCTTAATTGTTCTGTTTACTGCAATTTGTCTAGCTTGTTGTATAGGTGGATAGTTTAATTTTACTTGATTAGGTAATGGCGAATCATATGGCAAAGTTCCAAACATTAAATATGCAGGTGGAAAGCCAGTAACATCATGTGGCGAGTTATTGTATTCATATGTAACTTGTTCTAATAATTTTGTCAAGGAGTTTTTGTAGTTGAATTAACTTTACATCTTAATTTTGCTACTAATGTCTGATTAACTCTTTCATTCTTTCCGTTGCATTGTGGTCTATTTGCTGAAGTTAGTAATTGTCTAATATTATGATGTGTTTTAAGAATTTCTTAAATTTAGATGAAGTGAATGCAGCATTTCTATCACTTAAAAGTTGTTTTGGGCATTGAATTGAAAAAATTTGTTTTAAGCAATTTGTATAAGTTTCAGAAGTGACACTTTTGGATGGAAATGTCCAAGCATATCTGGTAGCATGATCCAGAACAATATGCAGGTATTTCTTTTGTGAATTATGATAATTAAATCCTCCTACAGTGTCTAGTGAAATCATTTCAAATGGTTCTTCTCTGCTACAGGAACTTCTTCCAATAATCCATACTTTTTTTTTTTTTGTGTAGACTTTTTATTCATTTGACATGTTTCACAACATTTAACAAAATTTGAAAAATGTCTAATATAATGTCTTTCCAGTAGTAAATTGGGTAAATTAATTTTAACATCTTTTTTACACCTGGGTGACCAAATTGTTCATGTGCAGTTGTAATTAATTTTTCTCTCAAAGATAACGGTACTATAATTTTAATTAAATTCTTTTTCTTAACTGTTAATACATCATTAATTTTTATATATTTTGGATCATTAATGTTCTCTGAATTTTGGTATTTAATAATTTCATCAGTATTTAAAAAATGACAAATGGGTGATCTATAATGGCATACAGGGTTCCTCGACAACATGTCTGCTTCAACATTTAATTTACCTTTTATATAAACTATCGAATATTCATACTGAGAAAGTTTTAAACTCCACCGAAATAAACGTCCAGTTAAATGTTTTACACTTTTAAGCCATTGTAAAGCAGCATGATCAGTATGTATATATATATATATATATATATATATATATATATATATATATATATAGTTGTTGTAGCAATTTTAATTGTATTACTCATTTTTGTATTGCATTTCTGATTAGTAGAGATATTTAAATGGCCACATCCAGTAATTGAGAGTATGAATCCTTTGTTCTGTGATTTAACATAAAATGGTTTACTTCTAATTTTTGCTGTCGTGAAAAAAAATTAAGGAATATTGAGTGAAACCAAAAATATATAGAGCTTAATAGGGCATGGAATGAAAATTTTGAACCAATTTCCTTTAATAAAATAATAACAATTATAATAATAATAAAATTACTCTTTTTTCTATTAATATTTCTTTTTTTTAATAATTTTTTTAACATAAACTTATTTTTTAAATTCTTTCATTATTAATAGAATCAATATTAAAAATATAAAAATGAAAGATTTTTGAAGTAATAAAATGACGAGAGAAAATAAAAATCGTAAAGTTTTTAACTGTGTACAAAACATTCTGTTTCTTTATTGTTATTGTTGTTGTTCTCGTGTCCATGAATAAATGCAGTAGATATCACTAAATTCCGTCGAAAGTCTTGATCACTGCCTCTGCTATTCTGGGAACATCAGGGCTGTGTACAGGAGTTTCCATAAAGAGTAACTCAGAGGGCCAATTCCCATTTTTAGTAACTTTGTTGCGACGGTTGGGCATTCCAAGATGTGATTGGGCGTGAGTTGAAGAACTGGGCAGTGTTTGCATTGAACATATGATCTTGTCTTGTCTGGGTGAACCTTCATGCCCTTAAGGTGTTCAGTTCTCAATCTGGCAATTGCGGATGTTATAATTCGGGGACAGTCAAATTCCGTAACTAGGAGTTTTTTAAAAGTGTGATTCATAATTCTATGTTTGGCTACTGCGTTAGCATCATCAAGTGTGATGGTAGTGCACTTATGTTCAATGTCTCTAGCTTCTTTGGCGAGGCTATATATATATATATATATATATATATATATATATATATATATATATATATATCTGCACATTCATTACCCTCAATGTTGACATGTGCGGTTATCCATTGCAGGATACATGATTTTTTTTGTTGTGCAGCTGTTCTAGAAGGGTAATAATATCACAGGAGATGTTAGTCTCTCCATCTCTTATGGCTTCTATAGCTTATTTAGAATCTGAAAATTACTAATCCTTCTGTAGAATCAATGACATGTGGGTCTTGTTGATATAATATAAGGGCCTCTCTAATTGCCACGAGTTCACTTGTGAAGTTTGAGGCGATTATGCCTGTGTTAATTTTGTGCTTGTAGTTATTAACAGCTGGGAGGAGAAAGATGATTCCGGCACCTCCATTGCTGAGGGATCTGTCTGAGGAACCATCGGTGTAGGCGATTGCAAAGTTATTGAAAAGTTATTAAAGTTTCTTTATTGTAAAATTCTTATTTGAATTCAAACCATTTCATCGTGCTTTACAAAAACATTTCTAAAAATGGATAACACAAACAAAAAATAGTTAATCAAATGTAGTTTTAAGTATTAGAAATGATTTAAGATGCCCAACAAAACCAGAAGTATAATTTTAAAACAAGAGAAAAAAGTGTAATGCTGCTATAATTTTTACAATTTTGATTTAATATTTTAAATGTATATTTCGAAAATGACATTTAGTTATATTATGAATACTTTCATTCCTTGCAATCTATATCTTTCTTACCAGATGTTTTAGCATTTATTTATACGTCTACATTCTATTAAAGAACATAAAATAAAAGCTTTGGCAAAATGGAGAGATTTAATTATGAACATTCACTTTAACACATTTTCAAGAAAAAGATTTTGCAAGTACATTAGGAAATTTTTATGAGGTTTAAAATACTTTTTTTTTATGTCAAAGCTTATCTTAAAATACATTTTTATTTCCATTCTTGTTTAATTTCATAATTGTAAAATTCTGTGTAGCCTTCTTTCTTTCACTTACAAGTAGTTGCTTCGTTGAAATACATAAAATAGTAGTTAAAAACAGTAGTTAAATATTAAGTAGATAATTCAAAGGTGTAGTATCAACGTGAAAGGAATATAAAAAAACTGAACACCTTTTACGGCGGATAAAAAAAAATTTAATCTGTTTGTTAGGTATGCATTAATATTTAATATGTGTATTATTATTATTATGTCTGTATGTGTTATTACTCAATTTTATGTTTGATGTCTTGACTCGATCTAAGCTATGATGTTTTTTATATTTTAGGGAGGGAGAGAAACGAGAAAATGTAAGTGTGCTGAAAACATTTTTACAGAATTCTTGCAAGATCATTCAAACAAAACTAACCAACATTTCAAGCTTCAAACTGGTGTAAAAAATTGCACACAAAACATATTTAGTCATTTTTAAAAAAAATAAGAAAAAGATTTTTTTTTCATCTACAATTAATCTGATACTTTTAAACTTGTGTGTAATTAATGTTCTCTATTCTAAGATTGTTTATTCTTTTCTAATCGAAAGGATAGCAAATTTAGAATGAATGATTAAAATTCTGGCATATTCATCTTTAGATAAATCTTTCCTCGCAGATTTTTATTTCAGTCTTCTTTTTATTTTATCTATTTTAATGACTTTTCCAATTACTTTAAATTAATTTACCGAGTTCATTCTATTGGGAAGATAATATATTGATGAATCTTACAAACTAATGTGTTGAACTTAAGATTCATAGTTACTATTAAGTAGTGGTATTTAAATATTCTAGCTTCATGGCTTGATAAATAGTACTTGATTAATAGTTGAAAGTACAGTATTTAAATACTGTATTTATTCGAATCTAAGCCACACTTTCCCCCTAACATAAATGCTACTAAAAATCAGGAGTGGTTAAGAAACGATGGCAGAAAAATTCGTTGTAGGGAAGAAAAGTAACATGATACAGATGATTGGGACAATAATAGGTTCATGTATATGTGTGTACTTAAGAGTCTTTATTATTGGTCAAATGAATTATATATTCTCTTCTTATTAGTTTTTTTTTAATTAATTTTTTTTTTTAAATTTCGTAGATATTGGGTACCGTTAACCCATTTTACACTTTTTTTTTTTTTTTTTTACAAAATCGTGTTAAGGATTTGAAGTGTGGCTTAGAATAGATAGCGGCTTAGATTCGAATGAATACGGTTATTTTTTTTTCAGTGTTAGTTAAACTGCATGAGACACCTAATCGAAAATAAAATACAGAAAATGCAAAACGCAAGTGATAAGCCATGTATATTTCAATTAATGTGACAATATACCGTTTAATCAAAAATCTTTTTTTTTTACTTATTGATTTCGGTGTTCACATTGAGATTTGAGACCTTGGTTTAATAAGTATATTAAGCGAAAACAAAGTAAATATACAGAATCACAAACATTACGTTTGCATTAAAACATTTTCTATTTATATGCTACCTAAAAACTGTAAAATTCATGTATAAAATTTAATTTATTGAATAAATTACATAGAACCAAGTACTCTCAAATGTCTGAATGTAAGATATATGTGTTTCCAGAATTTTAAAACAATGTTGAGGTTATTTTCCTATTGAAAATTCTATTTCTTCTAATTTCGGTTTCCTTCTAGGTATATTTTGGGGCAAGCGAATTAAAGCGTGTAAGGTGTGCATTACTTTGTGTTTCTTTTATTTCTTTATTTGTTTTCCCACTCTCTTCTCTCGAAACCGTTGATAACATTGATTCTGCGAAACTGGAATTCAATGCTGTGCAATGAATAATAAAATGACATTATGTAATAAACGCAAATTAAATATATATCTTGTAATTTGAGGTAGAGAAGAGAAATAAAAAATAAAAGTCTACACCTAACAAGGGGAGGGCAAGACTAAGGAAATTTATTTGGGGCCGAGACTTGGTGTAATAGTAGTACTCCTTTAGAGTGTTCAACCCTCAATGTAATTCCTCTGAATGGCCAGTCAATTCGGAGAAAATAGCCTTCGAAATCCATGCTTAGCTTTTATACAATTAAGTTTTAATTTCCCCCAACGGTCCTGTAGTATGGCTGACAAATCATCTGCATACTATGCGTGAGGTCAGGGTTCAATTTATCGAACCAAATTTTTTTTTTCATTTCATTAAATTATTTTTAAAATTAAATAAATTTATTTATGAAAGGTTTATTTGATATAAAATGATGTTTTATTGTATTTATAAAGTAAAAAATTTACTGTAATTATATAAATATTTATATAAAATTTTATAAATATATTTCTTTATTAGTATAAATAATATTTATAATAAAACATATAAAATAAATATTAAATGATATTATACAAAAAATTAGTTACAAATAGTTCTATAATGTGAAAAACAATATACTATAAATAAAATATTATGTATAATATAAATACTTTATATTGTATATTATTACAAAATTAATTATTTTTAATTAATATAATAAAAAATGTGTCTTTTTTAAATATTAATTTAATTATTTTATAATTTTGTAAAATATTTAATAAGTCATTTTTAAATAATTTAAATAGTTTTAATAAATTTATTTAAATATTTTTAATAAATTAATAGTAATTTCAATAAAAAATTAATAATAATTTTCATAGTAAATTAATTATTTCCATAATAAATTAATAATAATATCCATAGTAAATTAATAATTTCAATAATAAATTAATAATAATATCCATAGTAAATTAATAATTTCCATAATAAATAAATAATAATTTAAATAATAAATAATAATTTAAATAATAAATAATAATTTAAATAATAAATTAATAATAACTTTAATCATAAATTAATAATAATTCTTATTAATAATAATTATTAATAATTTTAAATGTTAATAATTTTATTTAATAATTATTTTAAATATTTTTTATTAATAATATTTTGAAATATTTTTAATTAATAATATTTTGAAATATTTTTAATTAATAACAATTTTAAATATTTTAATTAATAATAATTTTAAATGTTTTTAATTAATAGTAATTTTAAATAATTTTAATAATAAATAATTTAAATCGCGTTTGGAAGGATCGGAAGAGGAAATGGAAATCTCGCAACCAACGAATAAAATTATTTAATTTTTTTAATTTATAAAATACAAAATAATTACATAAAATATCATAAACCTTTCATAAATAAATTTATTTAATTTTAAAAATAATTAAATGAAATGAAAAAAAAAGGTAATCGATGAATCTCGAACCCTGGCCTCGCGCATAGTATGCAGACGATTTGCCAACCAGGCAACAGAATCGTTGGAGGCAAGTGAAACTTAATTATATAAAAGCTAAGCATGAATTGACTGGTCATTCGGCGGAATTACATTGAGGGTTGAACACCCTAAAGGCGTACTACTATTACACCAAGTCTTGACTCCAAATAAATTTCCTTAGTCGTGCCCTTCCCTCTCTTGTAAGTAAGAAAATAATACTTCTCTTTTCCAAAGGATACTTTGAAGACTGCCAAACACATCCTGTTTTAATTACCAAGTTGAATACAATCATTTAAGTTTCTAGAACGTCTTTATAACTTGAATCCTGGGTGTTAATATAACTCTAAATAGCATTAGTCGTGGGTAAGTTGTCACTGCCTCGAAAGGTTGGCTTTCTACCTGCTAGTCCACGGGATGCATTTAATTTCCCTCCCATCACCCAAAGAATTAACCGATGGGGGCATTCTCCGATTCACTAGCTGGAGACGCGCTCTTCTCCGAGGCTTCCTCGAGAGACATGAAACACATGTTTTGACATCAATCAGGAGATCCCAGGTTTTTCAGTCAAACCACTCCTCTGTCTAGATTATTTTGTAATTGCTATAGCCCTGCACGAAAAAGGAACTAAAGTCACGTTAAAAAGAAAAGGCATGGACACAATACTTAATCTTACGAAGCCTTGTCTAGTCACTGCCAACACCGACGGTTCCTCAGACTGCAATAGTGGAGATCTTGTGTCTTTCTTACATATCCAGACAATTCAACTTCGAAGCACAGAATCTCAGCGAGGAAAATCGCATCCGAATTTACGCGTGAGCTTGCCATCCTAACAATCCTTACATACCTCAAATGGACAAACATCGCTCACTCCGACGACATCCTTGTGATCTCAGATTGCGGATACTCACTCTAAGCCAGCGTTGCTCAAACTGTGGGGGTCGCCCCTCACGGGAGCGTGATAACTCGACGAGTGGGACGCGAGCACATTGAAAAGTCGAAAACAAATGATTATTTAAAAATATAAATTAATTTACTGAAATTAAATAAACAAAATGCATTCTGACAAAAAAAATAACGGATATTATTCACTTATAAATATATCGGTACTGTGCAATGCATTTCATAATTAATTTAACAATACTAAGTTAAGAACTAGTTTAATAATTAAAAGGGATCCCATAGACTTGTCATATATAAAATTATACATAAAAATTAACGATTATCTTGATAATTTGTACGGTTTATAAATAATCCCTTTACTACTGATTAAAAGTTACGCGATGCGGTCCCCAGTGCCTTCGTTTTTCATGTAGGCTCGGGTATGTGACGTATTGGGGGGAGGAATAAAAATAGAGGGGGATATTCTCTGATATATTTTTTCTGCATTTTTTAAAGCCTTCATAATAACTTTATGGATAGCAGTGCACAGAAAAGATAGCACATCGAAAAGACGTCTGGGGTATTTAACGCACCGGTTGAGCGAGACGTATGTATACGCTGGTGGCACTTAAGAGGCTAAAATCATACTGTAACTTTAGTGACAAAGTATGGTGTTATTAAATTCAATGCATTGTTATTTGCATGGAGGGGGTGCGATAAAAATTATGATTGAATAGGGGGTCGCAAATATACTGAAAGTTCGAGAAGCACTCCTCAAAGACATTCAAGAAAGAAAAACAAGGCTCGCCCAAAACTTCAACTCTCTTCTGCTCTCAATTGAAGGCAATGGGAAAATCCTGCACCCTTCAGTTGATATTGAGTGGAACAAGCTGGCAGATTCTCTTGAGAAAGAGGGCAGAACAATACAACCTGCATCTCTCTCTATTACGATGTTTAATGTTAGCGCAGTCGCAAAACAGAAGATCTGCGTAAACCCTCAGAAAGAATTATCAATGCCAGAATTAAAATACAACCGTAAGGTAACAAAGATCATACCCAGACTAAGGACAAAGACATGAAGATCTTCCCTGACGGACCAAGAGCATATGTGGAGGACAAATACTGCCCGGGCACGCAGCTGTTTCCCAAACACTTGTTTAGCTGTCTTTGTGTTTCTCGTGCCCTTTTAAATATTGACATTGACAGTAACATGGAAACATTAAACCCAGACAAGATTGAGAATATTGTCAAGGCAGTGATTCACGCCTTTGGCACTATCTAATATTTATCATCGTTTCTGCCTGTGCACTTTGTCATACATGAGAACCATAGCAATGTAACTCAGAGACAATTATCAACACTTTACCTAATATTCGAGAGAGTTCCAAATCTCCTCTCATTCAAAATTAAAAATATCATTTACTTTCTCATCTCAATACTCTCGTTCAACACTTCACAAGTAGAGGTTCTCAAATGAAATAACGTCTTAAAGAAACTTCAGAATTTAATCGAAAAGGGAAAAAATGCGTGAGAACCCACTATATGTTGCATAAAAAAGTAAAGGGGAAATTCCGGAATAAAACATATTAAATCGAGATACTTTGCTATTAAGAAATCGAATCGTGGATTTTCAAAAATTTGTAAATTAAAGCAACATTTGAAAATTAGAAATTCTCACTTATGTTATAAATTGCATGAGTTTCTCGTAAAAATGTATTCAAAATTCTTACAAGCTACGCTTAAAATCCATATTTGGTCAATGATATATTTCTCTTCCATCAGCAGTCGCAGTAATTGATCGTCAAATTGTGAATTTTTGTCTGGTGTTGTTTGAAGCGAATTCTGGGCTCTAGTTATGAGACCATAAAAGACTTGTGTAGAGAATATCAAAGTTCTCGAGCTGATGTGGTGTGGAAGCTGTTAGGGTGCTAGCTCTGGCGCCGTCTTGGTCACATAACTATGGTTCAAAATTGTACGGTTCGTTGGAAGCAGCCCTCCCTTGAGTTGTTTTTAAGTCAACAAAGAGGAATTGTCAATCAATCTGAATTTTTCAGCATGTAAATTGAGGTTAGAAAAAATAACAATTCTACCTGACAAGAGAAGCACGGAGAAAACCCTCAATAAAAAAGCTCCAAATTACTTAAATCCCGCAGAAAACAAAATATACAATACATTTAAAATAAATTGTAGAATATTCAAGTGATCTGGTGGCAGGAGAAAAAGATATCTTCAACTTTTGTGCCCACGTACTTTCGCATGTGTGTTTAAGCTTACATTCAACACAGAGGCTTAACATATACATTATTTTTAAAAAACTAAAAACACTTGAATTTATTCAAAAAAAAAGTTTTAAAAATAGGAGCAAACGAAAAAGAACACACTCCCAAAGACAAAGCAAATTCACTGCTTCCGACTACCTTATTTAAATACAGTCTAAGAACTACACATGCCGTGATATCGTCAGTGAAGGTAGTTTTGTTTCTTTTCTTTCTTTTCTGATAAGAAATAAAACGTCAGTCATAATCCAACATCTACTCAAAGAAGTGTGCTTTCGAAATTTGAACAAAAAATTATTTGTTAGACTTCCTAACCTGTACCTCCCCCCAAAAAGGGCTATTTTTTATATTTTTAAGTGTAAATATTTGTATTTCAGAAAAACCATTGCATTTGTAAGATAAAATAGGTCTCCAATGGGTTGACTAAACGAAATTTAAAATTGTTTGATATAAAATTCAGTACTGCCATTTTATAAATTTTTTTCTGCATTCTATTGCCTTTCTTTATTTGCTATTTTTAATTTGTATTTTTTTTTCCTACAAAAGCAACTTTCTTATATTACGGGGTAAAAAAACTTCTGTACTTTCAAAAATCGCATTTTTTGTTTTAGGTATGCTCATCGTATACGCGCACCTTTTTTTTTAAAAAAAAAAAATTCTGAAATGTATATGTACACTGTTCTTATCTTTTAAAATTCAGAAATAGTGAGTGAGTGGATAATAAAAGCATGGTATGAAATTAAACCTGATGTAATTAAAAAATCTTTGCAAAAATATATAGTATATCTAACAATGTAAGATATATACCTATAGGCAGGAAAGATGATTATTTTAGGATCAGAGTAACAGTGATGGTGGTAAAAAGAAAATAAAATTCAACTTTGTTCATGAAGTTATAACAGTAGACGAGTATGACGGTTTTTCGTGTTTCATTAATGAAAACTTGTTAAATATGTGTCATTTGTTTTAAATAAATAGTATTTAGATTTAGATACATGTAGAAATCTATGCTCATCTTTCCCCTATTTTTAAAGCTATTGTTTTTATATCCGGCGTGTAACACGCACTCGCAAATTTTTATCTTAATTGCTGCTTTAAAAGTGCGAGGGATACTCCGGATCATAAGGTACTTTGAACTCCTTTTCTCAATCTACAACTGATTGATTGATTGATTGAATATTAACGTCGCACTGTTCAGCTACACGAGGGCTTTTGGCGACGGACCACGTAATTTTGAACCATGGTCAAGTGACGTGGACGACACCTGAGCTGGCACCCCCCTCTCCTAACTACCACACTACACCAACGGGAGGACGTTTCAGCTCTCGACAGATTTAACGAGCATCGCTGCCCTACACGGCGGGTCTTTAGTGGTACTGGGCTCGAACCCGTGACAAAGCAAGCCACAGTCCGATACCTATACCACTCGGCTACCGCGGCCTTCAATCTACAGCTAATGGAAAACTAAGCTCGTTGAGATGAAACATGTATCCTATTCCAAATAGTGCACATAGTAACGCAATCACACACATAATATTTAATTGCTTTATTTTTTTATTAGCTTCACACTTAGAAGTTTCACCTTGGGCCAATGACAGAGAGAATACCCGTCGTGTAGAGAGCCGGATGCGCAATAAACGTGTAAACTATGAAAGTTTTCCCATTGATATAGCGAGGCAGTTTGGATCGAAGGGTGTAAAATCTTGCAGTCTCGACCCTTAACCGTAGTTCAAAAATACGAGGTCCATCGCCAAAAGCCCACGTATTGCTTCAGTGAGGGAGTGAGAGTTTTATTTGCGTCGCAGTGTAAAGCTACACGAGAGGTTTGGGTGACGGACCTCGTAATTTTAAACCATGATCAAGTGACGAGGACGACACCTGTGCTTTCATCCCCTCTCCTAACTTCCACACCACACCAACAGGAGGACATTTGCAAATTTAACGAGCATTGGCCTCTCAGCATGGCGGGTCTTCAGTGGTACTAGGCTCGAACTTAAGCTATGGAAGCCTCGAGTCCGTTACCTTAATCACTTGGCTACTGCAACCCTACGTGTTGCTTCAGTGGGTGATGCAAATTAAAATCAATCAATTAGAGTTTCAGAAGAGCTTTCAACATTGGAATTTGTAATTCTGAACATCAATTAATTGATGATGATGACACTCGTTCTGGTACCCTGTTTTCTTCAAACTTCCATGCCATACTAAAGTAAGGACCTCCAGTCATATAATGGAGTCAATATAAAAAATATTCAACATATATGAAATATATACTTTCAGCATAATTTTCTTAAAAGGTTTATTAGTTTTAACATGAAAAAAATATTCTTTTTTCAAAAGTCAACGAGAAAAACAGGACTAATACAATTTGTTTGTATAACATGTTTTCGACACCTATGCTGTATATATATATATATATATATATATATATATATATATATATATATATATAGTTCTAACTTTGTACAATTACTAGTTCATAATTATGAGGTTCGTCACCAGTAACCCTTGTGTTACTTCTTAATCTGATGATCAATCTGAACTATTGTTTTTAATTTTTTTTCTTTCTAATGAGGCTGCGGATGGGTAATTACCATTGCAGACCCAATTCCTTCCCCGGAAGGTGATATAACTTTTTAGTGTGGCGCCATATAGGTGGATATGAATTTGCTAAAATGGACATTGACACCCAGTTTCCTCCCTTGAGGGAGGCACCTGAGCTCTGACAATGTAAAACTGCACCAGAAATTTCAATTTTGCCGAGTTCACCGAGCCAAATAGGCACTCTAGTAATTTTTAACATGCTGCATAATCATACAACATACATTTTTTTCGCCTCATGAAAATTTACCGATTTGGGTCGGGATCGAACTTGCAAACTTCGGTGTACAAGTCCAATGCCAATTTAACTAGGACATCCAGCCAACTTGTTTTTAATGTAATTAGGCAAGTTCAAACAACTATCACTTAATCTTTCCTTTTTTTTTGCATTAAAAATTATTTCACTCAAAACCAGGGAATATACTGTACAAAAAATAGGTTTGCTCTTAAGTTTAAATTCCTGATATGTAAGGTCTAAAGCAGTTCTTCTCAAACTGTGGGGCGCGCCCCCCCCAGGGCACGTGATAACCCTAGGAGGGGGGCGCGAACATATTGAAAAGTCGGAAAAAAATATTTAAAAAATTATTAATTTATTGAAAGCAAACAAAAAAAATTCATTCTGACGTAATAAAAAATATTTACAGTGATATGATACACCTATAAATGTATCAGTTCTGCACAATGTATTTTATAATTAATTTAACAAAACTAAGTTAAGAACAAGTTTTATAAATACCAGGGACTCCATGCGCTTGTCCTATATAAGATTATATTAAAAAAATTAACACTTACCTTGTGAAGGTCTCCTTGGACCTCACTTTGAGAACGAGAATAAATAGGAGTCATATAAGAACCAGTAGCCATTTTTATAAACAACTTTCTTTATTTGGTTATCTTATCCAAATAGAATCAAAGACTTATTAACAAATATATCTAACTAGTATTATGAGGTTTTAAAGGTAATATCCTTTTAAATTAACTTAATTAATGATCCAATTAATTAACAATTAAATAACGATCACGCAGAGATTACCACGATAAGAGATCCCAGAATTATATTCTATGTTCTTATTGAACATTTAATTTTAATTTCATTCGCAATAATAAGACTAATATTTACCACACTGCAATTCAGCTCAGCTTTTATCTGAGATTAAATCATCCAACAAGAAATCTTCAATTTAACTTCACAATAACTTTCTGCTTCAATCTCTATCTCCTACTGCTCTAACTTTACTATTCCGTTTGACTTAAATACTTTATCTAATCTGCATAACAAGGAATCCTGTCCGCTTTTTGGAGTTGATTAGAAATAGGTAGGGAATTAAATTTCCCTAAAAGGACGACTCAGAAGGTTAGTGATAAAGTTCTGTATAGATTCGTCACAACCTTGATAGTTTGTACAGTTTATAATTAATTCCTTGAATGCCGTTTAAACGTTAAACTCCCCAATGCCCCCGTTTTGCACGTATGCACGCGTATGTGGTGTTTTTTAGGGGGTGGGGAGAAAGGGAATAACAAAGGAGTTCCACAGAAATAGGTAAACCCTTCGCAAACACTACCAAGGTCCATTTATGGCATTCCAGAGCCTTCTGAAAAATATTATGGATAGCAGTAAGCCGAAAAGATCGTATTTTTGAAAGACGTATATATACGTCTAAAGCAATTAACGCTTTGGCTGAGCGAGACGTTTATATACGCCGGCAGCACTTGAGAGGTTAAAGTCGTCTTGTAGTTTTAGCATCAAAGTATCGTATTATGAATTCAATACATTTTTATTGTAGGGAGGGGGGCGCGATGAAAATTATGATTGAATATTGTGGTGCAAGTGTTGAAAGTTTGAGAACCACTGGTCTAAAGTACAATGTTAACGGAAGAATATTTTTTAAATTCTATTACATTGCAAGTGTTTTCTAGGAGAAAGACTTCAAATATTTTTTGACAGTAACATTTTTAGTGGATATCAAAAATAAATAAGAAATGCATAGGTTTGAATAGTTACGATCTTCAAAAAAATGTATATCATAGGTTATATTTTGAATTCAAAAATATTCCCATTTTGGGAAAAATAGACACATTAAGAAGCAGAAGAGCCATTGAAAGAAATAGTCTCAAAGTAAAAAGACTGATTTAAATAAATTTAAATATTCTTCCAATTTGAATAATTTTTGCTTTTAATAATAAGCAACTGTTTATAATATTTTTACAGTTGAAATCTTTTTAATACATTTAGGTTTTATGGTATTTGTAATAGTTAGATTTTTTTTACCATTTTTATATAAATCTAAACAAATCTGATTTCACAAAGTTACTGTTTAAAAAACCGACATTATTACAGTATAATAAAGTTAGCATTAATTTGAATTAAAATTAGTCTAAGTGAAATGTATTCTTTATCTTGTCTGAAGAATGTTAAAAGTGCAATTTTTATTTTATTATCAAGGAATTAAGTTCACATAACTTATTATATTAAAGCTAGCTCTTCTAACTTATTATTTAAACTTTTATGGGAATAATTCCAAAAGGTAGGACATCTTTCAGCGAGAACACTTCTGAACCCTTTTACACTAACTTTTTTACTCCCCCTTTTCCTTCATTTCGTTTTTCCCTTTCATCCTTGTTCTTCCTTCCTCTTTTTAGCCGGACTATTTACGGAATACTAAAAAGTATCAGCAGAAAAGGTGCTCATATTTTATTAAGATGAATAAATTCAGAATGATAATAATTTCCAGAAAGCCCTCTGCTTTCATTCTCATTACTTAATCCTCATCTTTGTATGGTGTGAAAGTATAAAGAATGGGATGCCAGTTCAGGTGTCATTCTCGTCATTTCCATTGATTTAAAATCACTAGGTCCATCGCCAATATGTCAAGTGCTGCATTGAAGTACAAACGTTAGTAAGCAACCAATCAATCTATAAATGTGGGTAATTAACAAAGAAATTCATACACTGAAATACGTTTAACGCGAAAATGTTTAAGATGAAATAATGCAACATTCCCACCAAACTACTATGTATTTTCATGCATTTTTCCTTAAAACAAAACAAAAATCATTGAACACGAAAAGATTCCCCTTCTGGAAGTTAAATACGGAAAACATCAGCCATGCCGGGTACATTTAAGAGGTGTTTGAAACAACAGAGAGGTGGTTTCACATGTTTCGTAAAAAAGAGGCTAACTTGACTTTCAAAACCCTCAGAATAGACTGTGACAGAGCCAATTTTATTTTTGTTTATCTAAGCTCACCCTCCACCCCTACAAATGCAGCATGTAATATCTAATCTCTCATTAGAATTCGGTGATGAGTAAGTACATCGCGGTGTGAGTAAAAATTAGTAAAGTTTGGTTTGCTTCTTTTTCTTAGAATAATTTTTCTTACAAGCACAATACCAAAGAGCTCAGGGAAAAAAGGAACTACTATTTCTTTTAAAATGAAGATGGAGCTTCTTGAGGCTGTTGACCAAAAACAACAGACGGAAAGGGAAATCTGTAAAAATTTTCGTATTGCAAAATTTGTATTAAATTTTATTCAGTTTTTGTGAATATTTTTGTTTCTTTATTTTTTTAAAAAAATATGCATATATACATATATGTACTCCAATAAACTTAATTTTGTTGAAAATAAGTTTTTTTCTTTGCAATATCCTTTAACGCGAAAATATATTTCAGCCTCTTCAGTTTCATGTTAAGCGATTGTCACTGTAATTGTAAAGAGATGAACAGAATAAGCTAAATAATACATTTTAAAAAAACACTGTTTGTAGAGTCTCTGCAGTAAAAAAAAGTTAAATCAAGACGTCATAATATTGAGAAAGTTGTGCTCTTGCAATAAATATATATTTCATGTTTTTCTTTTTTTCCACCTGAGGAAGACACAAGGATTTCGACATACAAATTTTTTCTCTTGAAAAGATCACCAACCCAGCACTTGGGCAAGTACAGTAGGCAAAACTACACTGTTTTTCCTGTCGAAAAAAGTTTTTTTTGTTTAGTTTTCAAAAAGATTTTACTAAGAAATCTTTTGAAAAAGAGGTGTGTTTTACAAAATGTTTTAACCGCAAATTTTCAGTTATAGGCAACAGCTAGAATTTGACAAAATATTTCAATCCACAATAAGCAAATTGAAGTAATTTGACCCAAAGATGGGAAATTTTTAGTAATGAAGTTTTTAACAAGTGTTTTCGTTTATTACAAGCTACTGAAAGTAAAAATGTAAAGCTCTGAATAATTCTGAACTATACAAAAACTTAAACGAGGACCACTAATCGAACAATTAAAATTTCCTGTACTAACCTTTACATAAAAATAGAAGAAGAAAAAATACGTCAATAAATTTACAGGTATAAAAACTGTTACAGTTGTAGCAGTCTCTGCAAGCAATGAAACGTGCCTGAGAATTAGTGCATGAATCACAAAGTCTTGTATGTAGTCTTTACGAGACAAAGCACGCGCATTCTGGTAAATACTTTGTTATAATTTTGTTCTGCTTCATCACGTTCTCTGGAGTTCTTATGAATACCGAATAAATAGTGAAGGATACAAATTTAAAACTGTTATAAGCAGTTGTTTGTTACGAGTTATTTTTTTACAAACTGTTATAAGAAATTATGAAGTGGTAAATATATCATTGTTATAATTTTGTTACTTTTCTGAAGTTACTCTTCTGAAAATTTTACAATCGTATTCATTTTCTTTTTCTGAAAGTAAATCTGGATTATATATTAATCTCGTAATATATTATAAACAAGAAGAAAATGATACCCACACACATATATATATACTTTAACTCAATTTGTTTTCATGCAAAATTGAAATTTTTCGATCAACTTTTCGTTCTAGCTTCATCAATAGGGAATCAAAAATCCCCCTTCCTTTGATTAAACTCCAGGGAAGGTTTTGAACAGAATTCATGAAGAAATTCAAAAAGTAATTTTATGAGCTACCCTCGCATTTCGCCCGACATATTTATAACGCATACTGAATTATTCATGGTCACATTCCGCATTTTAATGGAATTCATTTTTCCAGGATATATTTCTCTATATTATTAGTTTTTACGCCTACGTTACGCGAAGAGAAAGAAATAGCGAAACACAATAAAGCCATATTTGTTTTCAATGTTACAAGCTTTTTCTAGTCAAAGTAGTATAAGTCTGCTAATGTGTATCATTTCAGCATATGAAGATAATTACAAATCGAAAGTATTAATTGTTATCGAATAAAATTCACATATTTATAATGAGTCTGACTTTTGATATTAAAATTAACCTTTAAAGGTCAGTGTTATGAATAGGTTTCTATTCACAATTCTTATTGCTCAGCGAATTGCCAAACAATTTAACTTACTTCACTTTTCAGATGATCGCATTGTGTGCTTTCATTTCTAGAAGCACTGCTAATGAAATATTGAACCTCGAAACATTTTAACATTGTTTATATGCAGATATTGAAAAAACAGAAATATCATAGGTTACTTATAAATAAAAATCGAAGGCCGCCTTTCAAGCTTATGTTTTTCCCTTCATTTGTTGGTTGTTTTAACAGAATATATTTCTTTCCCCGTATTTAAAATCGGCAAGAAGTATTTTCAGTGCAATTCAATATTTTTTTACTGTTTCTTTTCCTTTTATATTGAACAAAATAAGAAATATGCTTGCGTTAGCATATTGGGGTATGCATATCAATAACACCACCTAATAAAAGGAAAAAAGTATTATTAAAAAAGTAATAAAAATAGCTCCAAAGCAGATTATTTTTTTAAACTAAAAACAGAGGGTATAAATGTATACAGAGTTTAAACTTTAGTAGACGGTTTTATTGGTTCCACATCACAAGGCAAAATGTTATATTTCTATGCAGTTTTTCAAGTTAACAATAATTATTTTTAGTCCTTTAAAGCAGTGCTTCTCAAACTTTCAATACTGGCGCCCCCCTTTTCAATCACAATTTTTATCGCGCCCCCTTATACATAATAATTTACTGAATGCAATAATAATGCACTTTTACGATAAAGCAACAATATTTATTATAAACCGTACAAATTCATGACATAAGTATTAAATTTTGTATATGTTACTTTTAAGCAAAAAAAAGTTAAGTAATAGGATAATTAAGTTATTTTTCCTTTCTCTGATTTTTAAATTGGAACATATTACAAAATGCGGTGGTTGCTTAGAAGACAAAATATAGATATCAGCTAAATATAGAAAATGAACTCAGAGGGTCACAATTTCTTACCTTAAAACTCCTTTCAAAAACTTTGCTCTGTAAGACAAGCCCATGGAAGTAGCTAATAATTATTAAACTTGTTCTTAATTTAGTATTAATTAATTAGTCATAAAATACTCTGTGCACCACTCATACATTAAAAGCAGTGTTTCTCAAACTTTCAATACTGGCGACCCAATTTTCAATCATAATTTTTGTCTCGCCCCCCTGTACAACAATAATGTATTTACCGCAATAAAAATGCACTTTGAGAGAGACTCTAAAGTTACAATACGACCTTAATTATAAACCGTACAAATTAATACGATAAGTATATTAAATTTTGTGTATATCTAACTTTTAAGTAATATATATTTTAAGAAAATTACTTAAAATATATATTACTTAGAATTGTTATTTTTCTTTCTCTAATTTTTAAATTGGAACAGATCGCAAAATGATGTATTTAATTAAAGATTTATTTCCTTCAGCATTCATTTCTCAAAGTACAAATGTCATTAGAAAAATAGTCTAGTCAAAGTCGCTCTCTATCATATCCATCACATCTGGCATTATAGGGTACGTTTGCGTGAGTCTGGGCAACCTATCGGACGTCTGCGCAAAACATGTAAAAATGCTTTTCCTCGTACAATTCCAGTCAGTTTTGGTCGACTCGATACTCCTATAGCTACCGAATCTAGCTTGAATGTACATTTTTTTAAATTTCCACGTTAATTGTAATTCACGGTAATTAAGAATTTACGGCAGTAGATTAAAACAATATCATACATACATTTTTAAGTCGTAAGCAAACATTCGACCAAAATAAAGAATCAACAAGTACACAGACGAACGAGCATGGTTCCGAAAATTAAATCAAGGCGATCTTCTCAAAAATACTTAAATTTTGGATTTACCACTACTGAAGTAAATGATGGAAAAAAGCCCCAGCTCGATATGTGTTAAAACTTACAAATCTGTAGAACAACATGTGAAAGTTGTTTTTAAAACATGTAAAATCATTTAGCTATGTTGGCAAAGAATTTTAAAAAGTATTTTCTGGATGAGGACAGCTTGGTAGCAAGTTACGAGTGGATTAGGGATCTATTTCAAGATACTCTCCAGAAGGGCTCTCAACTTCAGAAGAAGAAATCTTCATAGATTTCACATCCAGTGAAAAATTAAAAGGCAATTTTGTAATAAATCGCTCTTTGAATTTGGGGTAGAGGTGGATGAGGAATTATCTGTACTGAAAACAAAAGCACTTCGTATACTATTACCATTTTCAACATCCTACCTTTTTCAAACCGGATTTTCTGCAGTGGATGCCTTGAAGACAAAATATAGATCTCAGCTAAATATAGAAAAATAACTCTTTAAGTGTCAATTTCTGATATTATATATATATATATATATATATATATATATATATATATATATATATATATATAAACCTTCCTTTGAAAAACTTTTCTCTACAAGACAAGCACGTGGAAGTCCTAATAATTATTAAACTTGTTCTTAATTTAGTAATAAGATTGATTGATTGAATATTAACGTCGCACTGTTCAGTTGCACGAGGGCTTTTGACGACGGACCACGTAATTTTGAACCATGGTCAAGTGACGTGGATGACACCTGAGCTGGCACCCTCTCTCCTAACTACCACACCACACCAACGGGAAAACATTTCAACTCTCAACAGATTTAACGTGCATCGCTGCCCTACACGGCGGGTCTTTAGTGGTACTGGGCTCGAACTCGTGACAAGGCAAGCCACGATCCGATACCTATACCACTCTGCTACCGCGGCCAAATTCAGTAATAAGAAATTATTTATAAAAATACCTTCTTCAGTACTGATACATCAAACGTATACTGGCTGAAACACCGACTCTTCGCACTAGTTCATTTTTTAAAAAATAAAACATTATTCTTGATATAATAGCTGAACTGTAAGGAGAGTAAAACTGTGTGCACGACATTGTATACAAAAATGTAAAATGATTTTTTTCAGATAAATACTATAATTGTAAATCACTGTTTAAAAGAACTGTAATTTTAAACCTCACAGAATTGGCATTTAGAATTAATGTTAAATTATGAAAAAGAATATAAAATTCTGATGAAGAATAATTGTGTTACTTTTTAACATTTAAAGCGAGAAGACTTCAAAAGGTTTAACCCGGGAGCAGGCGCGTACTCGATACTAACATTAATGGTAGTGGGGGGGACTCAGTCACCCCAATCATTTGTTTAGAATTATTTTTTACTGTACACGATACAAATCGGGATTCTAGTGAATATTTTAATTTATAGAAAGTATACTTACACCTTCTTTCAAGGACTATTCAATTCTTAGATGATTTGAGAAAAAATCCAATAAAGCTGAACTAAAATGATTCAAAAGTACAAGACCATAATAAAGGACGCAAATCAGACACTTTTCAATTATCCTACAGAAATGTTAAACCAATCAATTCTTTTCCAAATATCGCAAAACTCAATTATTTACAATTTCCCTAAGCGAAAAGCAAACACATAAAAGATGGGAGGGAACTAATATTGATAATAACCATACCATAAGATTGAAGGTCAATCAAATGATTAGCAAACGTACTATGCAGCCTGGCTGAAAAGTGAATCATGACTTCCTTTTCTTTTCTACAACTAATGTACAGTATTTCAATAATAATTACAGTGGTGAATTGTTTATCTTAGAATTTTTCTCAGGGTCGGGATTTCGTTTTTTCTTTTAACAAGTAATATTTTATGTTAAAAGGTAATAAAAAAAATCTCCCATTGAGGAAATACAGCAAATAAAACAAAATGTTTTTTTTTCCTTTAATTTGGTTTTGGGATCAAAGATAGCTATTTGATGACGGAAAAAAAATCCAGATAATAAACATAAATTATATCAGTGTTGTTGTGTGTATTTTTTTTTTTTATTATGGAAGAAAGCATTTTGTTTTACTTCTCTTTCCGGTTATTTTTTTAAAAAAATCTTTAAATTTTCGATACGCTCGCGCCCCCTTAGGGGGTCATCGCGCCCCCAGGGGGCGCGCGCCCCACACTTTGAGAAACACTGCTTTAAAGCATTATTTCAAATCGAAAATATACTGAATATTACAAGGAACAAAATATTGTTTCAATAAATATATATGTTACATGTACACAGAAAAAATACTCGAAGAATTTAACTCTTGAAATTTAAATGAATAAAATAAGTTTGAAAATAAATATATAATTTTAAATATAAATATATTTTAAAACAAAAACACTAGATGAAAAAGAAACACAGATTTTAAATTTATATTTGCCGAATGTTCTACATACACTGATGAAATAAATTAAAAGAATTTATATATTTTATCGAATTGCATCAAAAGAATTGAACCGAAAGAAAAACCACTGATTCTAGATAAAAAAGCAAATCTTGTACGGCAAATACGTAAGCGAACACGTGTATAATGGCGGAGTCAGCAGAAAAACAGGCTTTATAAGTGCGTGTAAGTTAAGACGTTTTTCTTTCGTCAGCATACCTCAGCGAATTTCTTGGTGTTATTTTGAAAAGCAAATAGTTCATTTCAAATTGTAACAGTAAGAATGAGTAACTACTAACGTTTAGATGATGGAATGATGCGGCAAATTGTTGGAGGGCTAGAAGCAGGTCAATGTCAAGTCCAATCTTGTAGAGAGTTCAATTTAACGCCCAGCGTCGTGTGTAACTCATGGAAACAGTTTCAGGGTACTGTATCCATCGAGAGAAGGCCTGCGAAAGGTCGTACAAGAACCGCTACGGCCAGAGATCACCATTTGTCGATTATAGAGAGGCCTAACACAGACGCTACAGCTTCTTAGCTGTCTCGTTACTTGTATGTAGCCACAGGAACCCGTGTATGAAGGCTGACTGTTTCAAAAAGACTTTATAAGAGAGGGTTATTTGCCAGAATACCTACTGTTTATGTCCCGCTCACGTCTACAAACAGGAGAGTCCGCTTAGCAGGGTGCAGACAGCATAGAGATTGGAATATGGATCAAAGGGAGTTCACCGATGAGTCCCGTTTCACCCTAAACATCGATTCTCGCAGTACATTTATATGACCAGAGATGCGTTAACTATCCTCCAGTCAGCGAAATCGACAATTATGGCGGAAGAGGTTTAATGGTCTTAGCAGGCACCATGCCGGATGGAATTACATCTCTCCATGTCATTTAAAGAGGCTCTGTGACTGGTGGGAGTTATAGGGATGAGGTCTTGGAGCCCTATGTTCACCTTTTCAAGGGTGCATGTGGCTCTGAGTTCATTTTAATGGGGGATAATGCGAGACAACATAGAGATCTTCTGGTCAACGAATTTCTAGAGAGTGAGGTATTCACCGCAGAGATTGGCCAGCCAGGTCTCTAGACCTCAACCCTATAGAGCATGTCTGGGACAACTCGCCCCCCCCTCCCACCGAGGACCATCCAGGAAATGAAAACCGCGTTGCTGAATGAGTGGGATCAATTGCCACAAATAACTGATAAACTGCCTTATTTCAAGTAGGACATCACTCTGCGGTGCCTTTTTAGCTGTAAGAGGGGACCATGCCCCTTATTAACTGATTTCATTTGTTTCTTCTGCACAACCGCTGTTTCGTAACTTCCAACTCCAACGAGTGTTACGCACGATCATGAGTATGCTCTGTAATTGTTGAATGGTTATTTATTTTGTATTATTTTTTTTTATTTTGTATCAAATTTCAATAAAATCAGTCCAGTAGTTCTAGAGATGAGCGATCAAGTCTGCAAGTTTTCTTAACTTCTTACACCAGTGATTATAGTACGAAGTGCCGTTAAGTTTTAATTATAGCTGAACGCGTAATAGCTAGATAGAAACTCAAATTTTGTTTTTCTTAAGACTTTCCGATATAGTCACCCTTTGGAATAACACATTTCTACCAACATTTTTTGGCCTGCTTTGAAGGCATTCTAGGAAGAAGATTGCGTCAAAAAACACTGCGTTTATCGCTTGAATGAAATGTTATTTATGTTGCTCATAGAAAAAATTAAATAGGGATATTCTATAATAAAATAAAAGATGATTTAAACATGTTTTTAAATGTGAGCTTATGATCAAGAAATTTATATCAGCTAAAAAAAGAATGAATCCCTTACTTTCATTATTGAAGTTTAAAATGCTGCAGAAAATATAAAAATACTAAGATTTATTAAATATTTATATAGGTATCTGAACAAGTTATATAAGGCATCTTTTTTTTTAAAAAAAAAGCATACTAAAACATTATAAAAGTCTTTTAGGTATCAATACCAATGAATATCTGTACTTATCTAATTTTTTTTCAAAAACACAATTATTAGTGAAATTTTAGCAATTTTTTAAAAGTAATAAGAGAAAAATGTAATAAAAATTTATACCAATAAAAGTATTATTAATATTAACTACCTGCATTTATCTAGTGATTGTACAAAAATTGTAATGTTTTGTTAAAATAGAAAATTTTTAAAGATGATCGAACAATTATTATGAGAAATATAACATATGTATGAGGCTGTTATCTCATTAATATAGTTTAACAATGTTCGTACAGTATTTTTTCTTCACATTCCCTAGAAAATAAATACCACGTTTAAAATGTCTCATATATACGTTTTTAATATTTTCAATTATCAGACTATTGGTTAACAGAGACATTTTTATAGGGAGGGGGGTGTATTTCAAAAACACATAGTTTAAATGCCCTAAGTATAATCGCTTTGCAAAAAATATTTTAATTGTGTTAGTCTATGAGAGGGATTTGAACCCAAACCTTTCTTACGCCACTATATCAAACACACTTAAACCATTGAAATTCCTCCTTTTAGTGGAATAAAGAACCCTTCCATTTTTTTCTTATTTTGTATAATTTATCGTAACTCGGCCTCTAGGAAACGTATAAGCAAAATTAAATATGTTTTGTAAAACCAAAAGTTTGCACTATTCAATCAAATAAAAAAAAATCCAAATGTATGTTTTTGAATTAAAATTGGTCATTTCAACGATTTCATATACCTTAAATGTCAATGAAATTTTGAGGATATTCTTATTCAATGAGTAAATATATACGAGGAGTGATACAAAAAAAAAGAGACTGTTCCAATTTATCAGTATAATTTAGTGACAAGAGCACAGATTTCCCTGTTATTTGCTATACTGATAGCAGTAAAATTGATGGAAGAGTTGGTTTCGCATTTGTTGTGTTCAGAAGCGGTGTTGAATCCGAGAACTTTCAATTTAGAATTCGTGATGAATGCACAGTTTTTGTAGCTGAACTTTTATGTTTAAACTTCGCCGTTAAATGGATCACTGAGCAAAATAGTGTCATCTCAGAATATCTCATCTGTACTGACTCTCATGCTTCCTTGGATTCTCTTGAATGTATTTCTTCATCTAACAACATAATCATCGTGATCCAAAAGCAACTTAAAAGCCTAAGAGATAAAAACATCTTAATATATTTTTCATTTGTTCGTGGACACACGGGCACTCTTGTGAATGAGCAAGCCAATTGGCATGCAAAAGCTACAACCAAGCGCAAAATTGACATTGACCTTAATATTCCGAAATCGTTTTACAAGAAGATCACGAAAGAAAGAATGGTGAAGTCTTGGAACCAAGAATATCTCATTTCTAATAAAAGGCGCATAACAAAGAAATTTTATCCCACCATTAACAAGAGACTATCATGCCATCATTTTTACACTAACTACAAAATAACCCAATTTCTCACTGGTCATGGTAATTTCAAAAGCTACTTGAACTAATTTAATTTAGTCCCTTCATCTTCCTGTGACAGTAATATTGGTGGCGAAGAAAATGTAGAACATGCAATCCTTCTGTGTTCCAAGTATGTCAGAGAGAGAAAGATCATAAGACTGACGTTCAAGAAACTTAACATTAATTGGCCATCGAATTTTCACCAACTTCTTTCCACCAGAAGTGCTTTCAAAAATTCTGTGGATTTGTTGCAAAAGTTTGTAATTCTTCTTAACCTCAATTTTTTTAAAAAATTTTATTTAGCTTGAATGTGTGTTTAATACTTACTTCTGTAAGACCCGTGTGATACTTTGTGGTGCACGGGAATTTTATAATTGTTTTCATTAATATATATATTATTGAACACAATTATAAAATCCCCGATAACAATTATCCCTCTGAATGGTTACCTTCCTCCTGAAAAGTTATTCCGAAAGCATTTACTCTCATTTTGAAGTTCGCTTTAAAAATGCAACAGACTTCTGGCCTTTCCCCCTTTTAAAACTTGGGAGGTGGAACGGGGACAATTTTATGCCTAGTTCGGTTCCTTTGTCAAGTAAGAACCAAGAGATCAATCGTTTACAGCTAGCTGTTAAGTTGCCTTGGGCAATCTTGTATGAAAGCTGTAGTGGAATTCGGCGTTTCTTTCTCCTATATGTTCAGTCACAGTAAAATTAAAACAAAATGAAGGGTAAAAAAAAAGAAAAAATGAAATAAATAGTATGTTAGAAGTTGAAAAATAATTGTATTTTCTTCAAACAAAATTTATTTTTCTGTCATTTTTTAAAAATTAAAAAAAACTATATATATTTTTTTGGTATTGCGATTTGAACCAGAAAAAGCATCCTGTATTCATTTTTGAATATGAGAGTAAGAAAATGCGCTCACTTTCCTGTTTTTTAAAAAAGTAATGAGGTAAAAAGAGCAAAGGCTCTACCTCATTTTTAAACAATAACACAATAAATGGTGCGTACGGTGATATACATATTATGATTATATATATGAAATAAAAACCGATCTTTCTCTATTCAGTTATATTTTTAATTTAAAATAGCATAAAAACGATTCCAATACTTTTAATTTATTTTAATTAAAATCATATAAAAGATATTTTTATGTTAACTGAATATTTTTCGAAAAAAATCTAAATTTTCCTTCCTAGTGTTCTCCTTTTCGAACTTCTTGTATTAAATAAAAATTCCTTTTCTACATCGGCATTTGTGATGGACATAACACACATTCAGTTAATAATTTTTAATTTTAATGGGGATATACTTCTTCAAATGCGCATGACAGTACTTCTAACCATTTTCTACTCAAGTTAAATTTCTTATCTTTCTGTTTCTTTTATTACAAGGAAAAATGTCACACATCGATAACTACATTTTCACACAATTCAGTCAATACAAATTCTATTGTGAGAAAAGTTCTCCCTAATTAATTTTGTCTTTCAAAACAGTACACACTTAAAACAATTTTATTCAGTGAAGTTAACCGACAGTTCCACAATGTATTCATACCAAATTTTAAAAACAAATTTAACACATGGAAATGTACCTGTATTAAATTATTCAGTGTACACAAATATTTCCTGCTGTACGGAAGATATAGTATGAGAGATGTGGTGTGCGGTTGTGAAAGAATGTTTTCGTACGTGTAGACTATTTTTGAAAATTTCAATATCACTGAACCTGATCATATAACTGCAAATGAGCCTTATTTTTAATGTGTGCTGGTATCAAAGTAAAACACTTTACAATATTAACCCTCTAAGTGGATAACTTCCTCCTGAAAAGTTATTCCGGAAGCATTAACTCTTATTTTGAAGTTCGCCTTAAAAATGCAACAGGCTTCTTTCCTTTCCCCCTTTTAGAACTTGGGAGGTGGAACGGGGACAATTTTATGACCTAGTTCGGTTCCTTTGTCAAGTAAGAACCAAGAGATCAATCGTTTACAGCTAGCTGTTAAGTTGCCTTGGGCAATCTTGTATGAAAGCTGTAGTGGAATTCGGCGTTTCTTTCTCCTATATGTTCAGTCACAGTAAAATTAAAACAAAATGAAGGGTAAAAAAAAGGAAAAAATGAAATAAATAGTATGTTAAAAGTTGAAAAATAATTGTATTTTCTTCAAACAAAATTTATTTTTCTGTCATTTTTTAAAAATTAAAAAACTATATATATTTTTTTGGTATTGCGATTTGAACCAGAAAAAAGCATCCTGTATTCATTTTTGAATATGAGAGTAAGAAAATGCGCTCACTTTCCTGTTTTTTAAAAAAGTAATGAGGTAAAAAGAGCAAAGGCCCTACCTCATTTTTTAAACAATAACACAATAAATGGTGCGTACGGTGATATACATATTATGATTATATTTATGAAATAAAACCGATCTTTCTCTATTCAGTTATATTTTTAATTTAAAATAGCATAAAAAGCGATTTCAATACTTTTAATTTATTTTAATTAAAATCATATAAAAGATATTTTTATGTTAACTGAATATTTTTCTGAAAAAAATCTAAATTTTCCTTCCTAGTGTTCTCCTTTTCGAACTTCTTGTATTAAATAAAAATACCTTTTCTACATCGGCATTTGTGATGGACATAACACACATTCAGTCAATAATTTTAATTTAAATGGGGGATATACTTCTTCAAATGCGCATGACAGTACTTCTAAACCATTTTCTACTCAAGTTAAATTTCTTATCTTTCTGTTTCTTTTATTACAAGGAAAAATGTCACACATCGATAACTACATTTTCACACAATTCAATTAATACAAATTCTATTGTGAGAAAAGTTCTCCCTAATTAATTTTGTCTTTCAAAACAGTACACACTTAAAACAATTTTATTCAGTGAAGTTAACCGACAGTTCCACAATGTATTCATACCAAATTTTAAAAACAAATTTAACACATGGAAATGTACCTGTATTAAATTTTTCAGTATACACAAATATTTCCTGCTGTAGGGAAGATATAGTAAGAGAGAGAGATGTGGTGTGCGGTTGTGAAAGAATGTTTTCGTACGTGTAGACTATTTTTGAAAGATTAAATATCACTGAAGCTGATCATATAACTGCAAATTAGCCTTATTTTAATGTGTACTGGTATCAAAGTAAATCACTTTACAATATTAAACAGCCTATGGGTTTATACTCAATATCAAACTATTCGCAAAATGGCTTACAACTTCTATTCAAATTGTAAAGAAACTGAAATATAAATATATCTTACTGCAGTCAAAAATATTCATAATATGTAAATATCCTATTCCTCCACTTATTTCAGTACATTTTAAAAACTGTAGCTGAATGCAATTTTTTATATTTATAAACGAGGCATAACAGCTCACACAGTCGTAAAAATGTCCTTATCATTTTTAAATATACTACTATAAAACGTATATGGATTGTAAGATCAGTTGTAAAATCCTAAAAGCTTTTAGAGGAGCTAAAAACATGTAATTTTGGATTGATCAAATTTTTAATATAATACACAAATATACATGTTATTAAGCAAATACATTTGAAAAATAAAACATCCTTCTGAAATAAACGTAATTGAAAGAAAAATGTTTAATTGCAAATGAGTGGAAATACATGTTTATCTAAGGGGTATCCCCAAAGTGAGGTAATCCTCAAACTTAAAACTCAAACTCAGAGGCACAACAATCCATGAGGGCCAGGAACTACTGTGCCCATCATAATACACGTGACCATTGGACGCTGAGGTGCATGAACAGGTGTCCCGATTTGGTGGTCTGTCTGAAGAGACCTTCAGTGCTTAAGACCCGAAGCAAGCTTGGTACTCGTTTTCGATCCCATATAGCGGGGATGAAAGGCAGAGTCGACCTTGCGCAGCCCGTTAATAGAACCCCAGACCTGTGGCGTGGAAGCACTATACACTACACCTCGATCCTATTTGGTGAAAAATAAAATTTAATGTTAGAATCTTATATAAATCCCTAATGAATGAGGGAGTCCAAACTTTTTTTTTTTTCATGTAAACTGTTTAGACGGAAATGGTTAATTATGAACATTTCACAAGTTGCATAAATTAAAATTAACCGTTATAGTTTACATAAATTTTTAATTGTGCAAAAGGTTTATTTCGGCTGCACGAATTAATTTTAAAAGGAATAAGGTTACGAAAAAGTAGTACAAATCTATCTAAAGTTGGGGTGGTTACCTTACATATTGTCAAACACAACAATGCATTGGAAGCCAATTCCACAATTCGTTGTTATAAAAATGTATGGAAAATTACAAGATTTATTTTTGCATTTTTAATTTATATATATAATTTTTCCTGGGAACTTTAAAAGCTAGAGCGGAACTAGAGCTTTTCTGAACTTTAAAATAAATATTTCGAAAACTACTTCAGATATACTCAAAATTTTTCATTCCTACGCTTTAGCTTCTCGGTTTTGCTTCTATGTAAGAATTTATTGTAATTGTATATTCATCAATTTTTTTAGTATATTTTTTGCTCTTAGCATGCACTTTTCAACTGAATTGTATGAAATCTTCGAAATATATTAAAATATACCAAAGTAGCTAGATAATAAACTTTGAAATTTTTATTATACTCATACAATTGCTAAAACTTATGTTAAAAATTTTTAACTGCGTGATGCATTTTTTTTTTCGAAATTTCAAATGGAATTTCTAACATAAAATTTCTAGCTTTATACGGTCGAGATTTCACAAAATATCCAGATTTTAATTACTTATTCAGTTAGCCTTTAAAAAAAGATAAATGTTGAGGTATTTTGTATAAATAGATATTTTTGAACAATATATAATTCTAATGTTTGTCAATAAAAAAAATGTGTGAAAATCTTCATTCATGTTTTCTTTGATGTAAACTGAAGTTGAAGCACTTAAAATTCAAATATAATTCGGTGTATTTTAACAATATATAACTAGGCACACTGTACTTAAACTTCCCTGAACACTTGGGCTTTGAAATCTAAAAAAAAGAACTAATAAATCTTAACTGGTTTTTCTTTTCGTTATTATTTTTATCAAAGTGTAAGAAAATGTTTCAAATGATTTGATGAAGTTTAAATTTATTCATTTTTAGTGGTTGGAAAATTGAAAAGGTTTCAAATTTTAAAGAGTTTGGTATTTTATTAATTTTTTTGGCATCTTATAATAAAATAATCATGTTTCAAAAATTGAAAGCTTTTATTAAAATAAGAAAAATGAAGCGAAAGAATATACTTAAAAAAAGATAATTTGTCTAACTATATAAAATAGCAGTATGCACTGACACGTCCCAACTCTTGTTACAGTTTCAAATTAATATGAAACCAAAAGGGAATTGTAACATATTTTACTTATGCGTTGGGACTTTTCAAAACTTTTAAAATACGAGGTAACAAGCAAACACTTCCTGGGGTCTAAAGAAATTTTCCCCCGATTTTTTACGATTCCCCCAGGGTCAAAACACGGGGTTTCCTGCGAGCCATAAAACTTCCTATCAGTGTCCTGCTGTGTTGCTTCCACCGTCCCTAATTATCTTTCAAGATGTTAAACCTTTAAAAAGGGGAAAGGATTTCAGAAAAGTGCGGCTAATCCGCTTTAGAAAACGTTACTTGAAGGCAGAAAAACCCGGGCTGTGCATTATCGAAGCATCTTTACAATGACGGAATTTTCCGTGCTATCCGCTTAGAGGGTTATAATATATATATATATATATATATATATATATATATATATATATATATATATATAGGTTATGTTTATGTTCATATGTTCTTTAGTTTAATGATTTAATATTTAAATTCTACACATATATAACTCTTTCCTTTACTCTTGGTACATAGTATGACAAATTACAGGTGAAGGTTGGCGCCGCAAAACTTGTTTAAACCTGCAATCCTGGTTCCTAAGGCCAGGAATTTGTCTTTATACTATGTGCCTCCTTCCTACTTTTAGTTATCTTGGGTATATAACTATATGATTATTTTATATTTTTGTATATGTATATGTGTGTATAAATTTATATATATGTGTATGTATATGTATATGATTATATATTGAAAAATTCTTTTATATTTGATTATATATATATATATATATATATATATATATATATATATATATATATATATATATATATATATATATATATATATATATAAAGAGTGTTTTTTTTTTCAGATATAGAAGTTTAAGTTGGCATTACTTTCCAAGATGGCGACCGATTTAACAGCTGTCAAGTGATTTATTCTCAGATTGGTTTGGGCAATTCATCATGACTAGACTCACGCCTGAACAACGCTTTTAGATTCGTCAAATGGGCCCAAAACGAGATTGCCGTTGTTACCAATTTTCATAAACGAATTTTTTTTAGCGATGAAGCGCACTTCTGGTTGAATGGCTACGTCAACAAACAAAACTGCCGCATTTGGAGTGAAGCTAATCCACAAGTGTATGTTGAAACACCGTTCATCCAGAAAAACTGACTCTTTGTTGCGCGTTATGGGCTGGTGGAATCATTGGTCCGTACTTCTTCAAAAACGATGAAGGCCACAACGTTACAGTCAATGGTGATCGGTATAGAGCCATGATTACTAACTTTTTTAATCCTGAATTGAACAATCATGTTGTCCAGGAGCTGTGGTTCCAACAAGACGGCGCAACATGTCACACAGCTCGTGCCACAATCGATTTATTGAAAAACACGTTTGGTGACCGCCTAATTTCACGTTTTGGACCTGTGAATTGGCCTCCAAGATCTTGTGATTTAACACCGCTAGACTATTTTCTGTGGAGCTATGTAAAGGCATTGGTCTATGCGGATAAGCCACAAACGCTTGACCATTTGGAAGACAACATTCGCCGTGTTATTGCCGATGCCACAAATGTTGGAAAAAGTCATCGAAAATTGGACGTCTAGACTGGACTACATCCGAGCCAGCCGTGGCAGTCATATGACAGAAATCATATTTAAATATAATGCCACAAGATTATCTTTCGAATAAAAAAAATTCATGTCAATCGAATAATACATCGTTGTTTTATTGCAATTTAAAGTTTTATACCTCTAAAAAAACACCCATTATATACATATATATATATATATATATATATATATATATATATATATATATATATATATATATATATATAAATATCATTATACTTACAAAATCAGTTATTTGTGACGTATCACCTCTAAAGTAGTTTCTTTCAGCATTCACACACTTCTGCATTCGGTGCTGTCATTGCTGATACAGTTCTGGAACGATGGTTTTGGAAGTCCCTTTAGAAGATCTTTCATTTTTGCCTGAATCTCTTCAGGCATATTTTCACTTGTGAAAAACTGCTTGACAGATAGGGCCATGTGAGTGGATGCATTGTTTTGGTGCGACAGCTATACATCATTTCCCAATTATGACATTTTTTTCCCAATTTTTCACGAAGTCTTTTTAGTACTTAAATGTAGAAGTGTTGATTATTACTCTGACCATTGATTTAAGTGGAAACCCACTCATATCAGGAATTTTGACTGTGTTTTGGTCCGTAATCGCTTACCTTGGCAGCCCAGTAGGTTCACGATCTTCCTCACTGGTCCTTTCCCCTGAAACCCTCTTGTATCATTCAAACACATGTGCACGAGATAAAGTTTCCTCTCCATAAGCCTCAGTTAGTATTTGAAATGTTTTCGTGACTGATTTCTTAAGTTCCCGAAGAAACGTGATGTTGTTTCGACATTTTTCCTGCAAAATCCAGTTACACGTTTTCACTCAATGACTGGAGAGATCGATTAAGACGAAACTGACTACATGGCTAGAGGACATCACCAAAACAGTTGTTACCACTCCACTCTTTTTCAAGCTACACATTAAGTCTCATATTTTGTTTCCAACCATGTAATTAGCCACATTATGCTTCCTTTTTTTATGTTTTCTTTAACCCATTCACTGTCAACTACGAGATATCTCGTAGCAAGTGTGTGTACCAAAACTGCCTGCTACGAGTTATCTCGTAATTTGGGCTGAAATTTTAGATTCATTACATATCTCCATTTGAGTTAGGAATTATTAAAAAGGAGGAATGAGAAATTTAAATGGTGCAAAGAACATACTGATTATCAATTTTTGTTTTTAATTTTATAATTTAGATGGTTAGATTACAAAATAATAATTATATATGTATGAATGTATTTCAAAATTAAAATAAATCTTTCTACTGTTGTTGCTGAAAATGATCAGCTTTCAGATATCCGACTAGCCTAAAATCATGGGTTTTTTTTCAAAAATTGACAAATTTTGTTTATAGTTTTATTTTATAGTTCATCTTATTAGCCTAATAAAAATACCAAGCTTTTTATTTTCCATTCACTAGAACAAAAACTACAAATGTTTTAGTAAAAGCAAATGCAATAATGTTACACAAATGTCAAACTTTAAAATGCGTTTTACTCGAAATGTGTGTTTTTCGAAAAGCTCAAACGTGGACAGCGATTGCTCAAAAAGTTTTGAAAACAATTTGGTGAAATTTTTTGTGTATGTTCTGTATAATAGTAGAAGTATTTTGACCTTCAGATTTATCAATTGCTGTTTTATTTCAGAACTTACAGTCCTTTATGTGAATATAATCTCTGTTTTTTTATGTAATTTCATATAATCACGATAAAGTGCTCTAGTTTTTGTAAAAATTAAAATATCTCTTATCCTGAAGGTCATTTCAAACATGAATAACAAAGTAACACATCAAAATTGAAAAATTGAGAATTTATTCATAAAATATTTGTACAGAACGGGCCCCGTTTATGTAATTTTTTGTACATTTTCACCAGTTTTTTCCCATTTTAATAATAGTAAATTTTTTTTCTGTCTTCAATTTTAGGATTTTTCCTTAAAATATACAAAATAAATCTAAAAATCACAAAAAATCCCCATCTCTCCATTTTTTTAAAAAAAAGTTGTCACAAATAGTCGGATACCTTAAAGCAAGGATCAACGCAAAGTGCTGGGTGTTCGGACACCCTGGATAAAAACACACAGTCCCCTTATGTTTTTTCTTCGTATACATTCAACATGGCTTTTGAGGCAATTTTTTTTCCCGTTCAGTGGGAGGAAGAAGTTCTAAGTAACGTACGACAGCTGTTTTTGTAGCATAGTTGCTGCTTTCTCCTGCATTGTTGCCCTCACCATCCAATAAATGCATAGTAACTGATTCCCTAAATTGACGCATCCTCATATTTTTATTTCCCGGATTCCTCGATTATAGAGCTTGTATGCATTCTGCAGAAAGATTACGGAGTAGAGCGATTTCCATGCATTAACAGATGGTTTTCCTGTGGTTTGCTAATTATTTTATTTATCAATTCATTTTTATTATTTTACATCTCTTTATAACTACCATCGCCTTATAGGTTTTTCCCAGGGGAATGATCATTAATCTGACATAACACTATACATCTGACTGTCGCCTGATGAAATTAGGTGACAAGCTTGTAAAATCAGGCCACACGAAAAAAAATCTGTGTATATGAAGACTGTTATTGAAAAAAAGCCCACTACGATATAACTCAAAAGTGGAACTCAGTACAGAAATTTTATTCAGTGACGTGAGGCTACGAGTTATCTAATAGTGTCACGTTTTAATAAAAATTACTGTAAAGGCTATTACAAGATTATATCAATTTAATATTATTATATTTTGAAAATTTTTTGTTTTCTTTAAGGTATCCGACTACGTTCAGAACTATTGTTTTGCAAAAGCGTATAAATGGATAATTTTCATATTTAGTGTGATTCAGAATAGAATACATGTATAAAATTGTTTTAGAAAATATTATTACAGTAAAAATTTATTTAAATGCAATATTTTGGCAAAAAATGAACATAGAACTACTTATTTTCAAAACATTATCTTTTTATGGAAAATGCTTCTATAATAATAACATTTTGCCTATATATAGCTCAGACTTCTGTACAGAGTCTAACTAAGATTTTTGAAATATTTAACTTAGAAGTGAATTTATCTATATTTTAATACAACAGAGTGGAGAAATTTTAAGAAAAAAACACCAATAATTATTTCAATTGGTAGTAACTCTGAAAATAATGTGAGTTCTTCAAGCATCCTAGTTGAGACCATCTAGAAAAATCTTTGCTTTATATAAGCAAAATATTATTATTATAGAAGCCTTTTTCATCAAAGGAGAGTCTTTTGAAAATAGGTAATTCTAAGTTCTTTTTTTTTTTTGCCAAAATATTGAAGTTGGATAATTTTTTACTTTAATAATATTCTTAAGACAATTTTATGCATATTTTTACGTTGATTCGAGGTTAGAGGATCTTATGCCAATCAGTCACAAAGAACAAGACGAGCTTTAAGAGCGATGGGAATTTATTGTAAAAATCCAATCCTTTAAATACAGGATTCAGCAGCAATATTGAGAAAATAATTCTCAGAAGGTCTTCACACCTTCAACAGCATTCAGACACAATTATCGGTGTCTAAAATACACGTGTATAAAATATCATTCACAAACAATCACTCGTTCAACAGCCGAAGTAATCACTAATCGCTTCAACAGTCAAAGCAACACTAACTGATCACTAGTCGAAATCAGACTGACTGACTTTCTCTGGTCGCTGGTCGTCACTGGGAAATGGAACGCGAAGCATTCCTCCATCCCATATCGAATATTGTACGATGTGGCCTGATGTGGAAGGGCCTTGTATGGGTGAGAGTCTCCTGATTGGTTTAAAGGTAGTGGCAAGGAGGCGTGGTTACAGGAACGGCTTTGGCGGCTCTCCGTGTTGGAAGAAATTTCACTGAAGTTGTTCTAGTGAAATGAACACCATTGGTTCATGGAACGCCTTCTCTATTTATATCCCTCGCGAATAATTCGAGAAAGACCCGCTTGCGTCATAGGTCTTGAAATTGGTGGACTTTTCTTCTAATTTCTAGAAGAATCCAGAGGGTCCCAAACTCGCCAAAAATGGTCCTCAAGTCGCCAACTTGGTCGCCAAAATGACGCCAACTTGGCTCTATCGCCAAGATTTCACCAAGTTCCCATTGAATCACCATTATAACGTACGAGACGGTGCTTGTGAATATTACAATTTTAACGTAAATTAAATCTAATTTAGAGTCAGATAAAGGCATTACAGATTATTTACACTATTTGACACTAAATATCATGAAAGTTTGTCCATTTATACCCTTTTTCTTTAAATCACGGTTGATACCTTAAAATAAAACATTAGCTCTCATGTCAAGACGCTCTAAGTTTACCTGGCTGTCAATGGGTTAAAAAAACTATTTGTATATGAATTAGTATATTTTATTCGATTCCGACATAAAGGAAAATATCTTTCTATCTAGCTAATCTCCTTCACGAGAAGCGAAGCGTGATTGTGAAGCAAACGCAAAGTAAAACATCATCAGCATAAACCTGGTCTTTTTTTGTTGAAACATCAAAAACCTTTTCAGCTCTGTTACATTCTTATGGAAATTTCTTCCCCATCTTCGAATGGGGTTTAGCATGAAGACTGTAATTGGAGTGCCTCTGCGAAACAGAAAAATCCCAGATCTGGAGTCATTTTAGTCAAACGAGATTGTTGAATTCCGAAAACGGTTCTATGTGAAATACTTTTTTTTTAAGATTGAAATTTCTTTCACCGCTGAATAAGCATTAGAATAACCTAATACTAAATTTTATTTATTTAAGTAAAAAGTAAGGTTTTACTTCTGCTTAAAATACATACAACACAAAGGTTAAATACTTTAAAAACAGCAAAAAAAAATATTTAGTGAAGAAAAACATTGAATTCTTATGTTCTAAAAAAATATTTCAAGTTCAAAAAATTAATATTTTTTTTCTAAATTTAGGAATTATGTATTTCACATTCAATGAAATTAAATTTAGAGCAACTTGAACTCTGTTCATACAAGGTTCACAAAAACTCCAGACAATACATAATTTTGAACCATAATCACATGAAGACATTGACAACTAAGTGGTTTTATATTTTTAGGCAACTTTTTCAATTCATGAAACTTTTAGTCAACAATTTATTCGTCCAATAAGCAAATGGTCAGCGATCTAATCAGTGATTATTTTATGTTAAGAGTTTTTTTTATTAAAATACAGTAGTGTATTTGAGAAATATAAAAGAAATATTAACAACACATGTTTTTCAAACTATTCTTCATTAACACTCAAACATACTTTTCGTATATATGCTTTTTTCAACATCATAGGTAATATTTCATTTTCTTCCCTTGCTGAATAAACTACGAATATTTCAATTATTATTCGAACAACTTTCATTAAAGATATTTTTTCCTCATAATTCTTTCTCATTTATTTCATATACTTTATACTGATCGCTATTGAGTTTATAATATATTCCTATATTTTGAGGGAATTTATAAAGTTCGGTGGCATGAAACTGCGATTACCTACGAAATATTGTTCTCTGCAAGAAATGGATATCAAAATTACATCATACATCATGTTCTAGGGGATCTCATATTGTGCTCTTCATTTTCTCCAGTGTCTTCAGTATATTCTCCTGACATCTACTCTATTTGAAACTTGTAGGGGAAATTAAAGTAGGTGCTATCCATGTTCGCAATACATCCAACAAAATGATCAGGATGGAGATTTTGGAAGGAAATCAGATAGAAATAAGGTTTAAGTCCAACAACGTGGATTATAAATTTGACACCGCTTTGATTACAGCAGTAATGAATGTCAAAGTTTCTGCAAGGAACGTTTATTATTAGTTATATTTATCAAAGGTATTTTTATGCATTTTTAAAAAAAATATTCCATTTCAAAGATGTTTCATCAATATTTTTAATTATAGATACCCTTAAACATTATTTTATCAAGATATCCAACTACCCTAAAATCATAATTTTTTTTAAAATATTGACAATTTTTTTTATGATTTTATTTAATAGGCCATCTTATTAGCTTTATAAAAATACCAAGTTTTTTATTTATATTCACTAGAACAAAAACTGGAGTGTTTTTATAAAAGCAGTTACCATAACTTTACACAAGATGTCAAACTATAAAATGCGTTTTATTCGACATGTGTTTTTTTCAAAAAGCTCAAACGGGAACAGCGATTGCTCAAAAAGTTTTTAAAATAACTTGCTGGAATGTTTTGTGTATGTTCTGCATAACAGTAGAAGTGTTTTAACCTTCAGATTTATCAATCACTGTTTTATTACAAAATTTACAGTTCTTTAATTGAATATAATCACTGTTTTTTAAGCAATTTCGTATAATAACTAAGACAAAGTGCTCTAGTTTTTGTAAAAATTAAAATATCTCTTATCCTGAAGGTCATGTCAAAAAGGAATAGCAAAGTAATACATCAAAATTGAAAATTTGTTCCTTTACTATTTGTACAAAGCGAGCCATGTTTATGTAATTTTTTGACAATTTTTACCTATTTTTTTCCATTTTTAGTAGTAATTATATTTCTCTTCTTAATTTTAGCTTTTTTTTTTCTTAAAAATGTACTAAATAAATCTAAAAACCACAAAAAAAATCTCCATATCTTCATTTTTTTAAAAAAAAAAAGGTTGTTGGATGTAGTCGGATACCTTAAATTTTAATGTACTGATTAAAAATAAAAAGTAAAAATTTTGAAAATTTAAATGAATTTCACAAGAAAATACATATGCTGGTGTGTCGCCTTTGATATCTCCCAATACTGCGAAACTTGCAACACCAACAACATTGGAAATCTTTAATTTATAAAACAACCTAAAGAGATTTAAAGATCATTGATCTTTCTTTAATCAGATTAACTAGGCCTTAGAAAATAGATGAATCTATATATGGAATAGCAACTATATATACTGGAAAGTTTATTGTGAAAATAAGCAAAAAAACGAACGGCAAGTTCTGCTTTTAATTGCATTACTTTTATAATTGCAATTTCATTTTCTGCTGAAAATGTGTCATCTGAACGTTTTTGAAAACATGTTTTTAACGATGACGATAAAAAATGTTCTATTCATACGGTTTTCCAGAAGCTATATACACTCAGATTACTCTTTTGGTCTGATTAGTAATTTGTTTTCCAATGGATAAATATGTATTTAAACATTGCTTTTTAATTACTCGTTATTACACTCTAAACAAGAAAAGACAAATGGCTGTTGGCGTTATCAGAACACATGACTGGGAAAAGGCTTCATAATTTCGCGGTAAAACAGATAACATACGAAAATTTTGTAATATTCTTTTATAAAAGTTTTCTTTTACTTTTTTTATATGCGCGTTCGGAACAGTAAAATATTTTACGTTGAGATTCTTTTCTTCATAGATATAAAAATGTTATGAAATGCATCAGATATAAAGTGAAAGATATTTATTCTAAAAGTAAAAACGTTCTAAACAGTGCAATCTATGTCAAGGGCTAAAAATAAAAATTATGTCTCTAAAAACATCAGGATATAAGTCCGTTTTTTTTACTAAAAATACTAAATTAAGAATTGATGAGCTTACTTTCAGCCGAGACTCTTAGATGCTTTTTGGTATGTGCTTCAAAAACTAATAAAATCATCCAAATAACTTTTGGATGACACGAGAAAACCAATGGAAAAGATCAAAGATCAGTAGTTTCAAAACAGACTTACCCGACTGCTTCTGATCTCCCGGTGTATCAAAAGAAACGCAGATCAATTACTTTTCCACTCGGTTGCACGCTGCTCCATTGTATGTGTGTGCTAACTTTTCAAAGTTATATTTATTTCTTTGGCCATTGGTTTTGACTTATTAAAAGAGAGTACTGAAAACCGTAAGCCGTATTAGAACATAGGAATAATTTCGCAATGAATTGCACCCACAATTCATTAGTGACTTTGTTCTTTGTGTGTGTGTGACGCACACACCGTCCTGTAATAGCCGACTCTTGGTCTTAGGAACTAAGATTGTAGTGTTAATCTTCCCCTATATTTTCGTCCAAATAATTAACCTGAAAGGAAGTGAAAATACCATAAGTTATAAATATATGTACGTATAATATCCGTTCTCAGATATAGGTACTATTCAGTGTGTAAAAACAAATATTTTTCTCTTAAGAAAATATCCATATTCAATGGAACAAAAAATTGTATAAGGTATCCGACTACGTTCGGAACCGTGATTTTCAAAAGCGCATAAATGGATAATTTTCATGATATTTAGTGTTACTTAGATTAGGATATATGCATAAAATTGTTTTAAGGAAATTTTGACGTATAAAATGTATTTAAATACAATATTTTGGCAAAAAATTATTTTAGAATAATTTTTTTTCCAAATGTTCTCCTTTTGTGAAAAAAGGTTCTATTAGAATAATATTTTGCCTGTATATAGCTCAGACCTCTGTTTAGAGCCTCAACTAGAATTTTTGAAATATATAACTTAGAAGTGGATTTATTCATATTTTACGACAACAGAGGGGAGCAATTTTAAGAAAAAAACGCGAATAATTATTTCAATTGGTGGTAACTCTGAAAATAATGGGAGTTTTTCAAAAATTCTATTTGAGCCTCTGTAGAGAGGTCTGAGCTATATACAGGCAAAATATTATTATAATAGAAGCATTTTTCACAAAAGGAGAACATTTGGGAAAAAAATTATTCTAAGTTAACTTTTTGCCCCAATATTATGTTTAAATAATCGTTTTTGTCAAAATGTCCTTAAAACAATTTTATGCATATATTCTAATCTGAGTGACACTAAATACCATGCAAATTATCCATTTATACGCTTTTTTAAAATCACGATTCCGAACGTAGTCGGATACCTTAATCAGTATCTAGTAAGTGTAACATCTTTCTTATTTTATTTTCTTTTTTGTTTAGTATCAACATTTATAATGAAATGATTAGTGATTGTGCAACTTTTTTAAGAAGGTGATATTCTTATCGCGTGCGAGAAATATATATGTGTATGTATTTCTCTTAATTAGTGTCACTTAATTAGTTTATTACTCCGTAGAAAGGATTATTGAAGTTTGGTGTTTCATCTTCTGTTTCTTAAGAGTTGTATTAAAAAACACCAGTTCGAATAACTTGTCCTTAACAAGGATAAATGTGGCATATATCATCAATATAACTTTTTTATGTAAATTGATTTCTGCATCCGTTGCTTATACCTTTTTAAAAAGTAAACATTTACTTTGAAACTATTTACACCTTCCTTCACATATTAGATTCAAGACCTTTCAAAAATTTTATTTTACTTTGTTCCGTTATTTTCAACGTTTATTGCCACGTAGGCGTAAAATTGAGTAACTGTGTGAAGGGAGAATATAAACCTAAAATATAAGCTCCATAAAAGTATTGAAATATGCAATGAATAATTCATTTGATATAAAAAGTATGCCCAATATAACATCTACGTGTACGTCTAAATATTACTCTGATTTTTCTCCGTCCATTTGCTCCACTTTATGTTTTTAAATTTTAAGAATACTTTTGTTTAAAAAGTGGTATACATATAATTTATATTTTTTTTCCATAAATTCTCTAAAAATAAAACTTGTCTTTTTTTATTTTAATTAAAAATGTAATAAAGTAAAGCACATAATTTGCGTAAAGATTTCCAATATGTTCTCCATTTCATACTTCTCTGATTTTGCTCAGATATTTAATTTTATATTTTAAAAATGGATACCTTAATTTTTTTAAACATATAGGGGGAATGTGTGTCTGTGTGTAAAAATTATCTTCTTCATATTTTCCCACAATTTCATATAAACACTTTAATTATTCGAAAACTTTATAAAGGTACACATACTGCACTTCTTTCCTTCCAAAATACAACACTGTGAAGGAAACATGCAAAATATCCGAAATTGTTTCACACAATTTTCTCAATGAAATATTCAAATGATCAACTTTTCAATGTATTTGCAAAGTAGTACCTCCAGAAAGTGCTATAGGGGGCGTAGTAGCCTACTGGTCAAAGGTATCGGATCGTGGCCTGCGTGTCATGAGTTCGAGCCCAGTACCACTAAAGACCCGCCGTGTAGGGGAGCGATGCACATTAAATCTGCCGTACATCTGCAATGTGTTTCGAACGCCGGATAAGAAGAAACAAATCGCCCGACATTGTCTTTTCAAATGATTCAAGATTTTATTCACAACGTTACTATGGTCAATCCAAGTCAAGTGGCACTCTGACGGAAGATTTCATGTCTCTTGTATTATAGATCGAGTTTAAAAGGAAGTATATCAGATTCAACATGAGTACTCTAATAATACACATTGTTTATAAATTCATCAGCCATCGTTGTGTCTAACTATTTTTGGAGACTTTACCTTCTTTGTATTCAAGGCATACCAGATTCAGAGGTTTAACAGATATATTCAAGACATGACATAATGCATCACTCAATAAGTCCTGGGCCTAACTCATAAAACATCAACTTTTAGGCAATATTGAACTTTATTTATCAAGATACTCCCCTTCAAGAATGATACATTCAGCCCAGAGTTAATTTTTAATACCTTTTTCGTTCTCAATATAGGCTTCAACTTTGGCAATCACTTCATCATTGGAGCCAAACCTCTTTTCCTATAGCAATCTTAGAAAGGTTTGCAAAAAGCCAGTACTGACTTTTGTCACTGGGGGCAAGATCTGGACTGTACGGTGGGTGGGAAAGTAATTCGAAGCGCATTGTTTTGCTTGAACATTGTTTTTTCCCATCAAAAAACAATGTTTTACGAAATTCTTTTTCATCCATTGTTTCTAAGCAAACAAAAGTCGTCTCACTAAAATCTCTGTAACTTTTCAACAAAACAAGATATTATCACGAAATTTTGACAAGTGTCGTTTGAAAGTTTGTACTACTAGGTTAGACTAAAGAAAGTTAGAAGGTTGCGCCATTAATGTGCTAGACCCAGGAATTATTAAGTGAAGTGTTTCAAAGGTCAACAATTCTTGAAATGGCCACTGGGTTTGCTGCCTTGTTCCACCCGTTTTCTTGATTTGTCACCAATTGTACACATGTTGCCTTTGACTGCCCCAGCAAATATCTGACATTTTAACTTTCTAGGTAAACTTTCGAAACATATGGAAGCAATACGAATTAACACGCGCGCTGCGAGAATTCCTCTAAACCATATTTCTTTTTTAGACAAGGGCATACCACAATCATTGTTGGTAATCCTGAAAGTCACACTCAAAATAAATATCTCTTTGTGTTCAGAGAGGAAAAAAGAGGTTGTTCTTCTAACTATTTTATACTTCTATGTTTTGCTATGCTGGGTTATCTGTCCAATAAATTTGATTGTGTCCTTCAGTCTTTTTTAATTTTTGAAACCTTCAGTAATTTCTTTTTTAAAAAATTTGAATAATTTGTAGTAAAAATTAAGAATTGTTTTTATTTTTATTATTATTTTCATTATGTAGTATTTTTATAGTAGTATTTTAGTATTATATTTAAGAGTAATAGGATATCTTAAAATACCAAGTTTTTATAAATTCCAGAAATAATTTCCAGTTAAACAAAAAAAAATTCCAAATCATAACTGCCAGCCTTCATTGAACACCTTTTTAAAGCAGCGTTTCTCAAACTGTGGGGGTGCGATAACCCTGCGTTGCGGGCACGAGCATATTGAAAATAAAAGGTTTAAAAAATAATTTTTTTGGAAAGAAGTAAAACAAAATGCTTTCTGACATAATAAAAAATACACATTTATACTGATATAATTTGTAACTATATCATCTGGTGATCATCAAAAATAAAGGATTCCACTTCAAACGCTCATTAGCTATCTTTGATCCTATAACCAAATAAAAAAAAGACATTTTGTTTTCTTTGCTGTAATCCCACGATGAGAGATTTTCTTATTGCGTTTCTTTTAGCCCCTAAAATACTACTTTTGATTTTCATCTATTTGACCTTCGAACTTACTGGTATGTTTAACTCCGTCTCTTTTTCTCTTAGGAAAGTTGTAAACAATATTTTTCTGTTGCTTTTTTCCATGTGAAAGAGTCTTATGATATATGGATAAGCATATTGAGCACTTTGAAGGATTACTTGGCCAAGATGTATTTTTATGAGCATTCTGAAACGTATAATGCATAATGAAAATCGTTTTACACAATTATTTTTTAGAACTGACATCGATATTTTATATTGAATACACTTTTAACATGGAAGCAGTCACATGCGGCGCAGAGTCAACCCAGGCTCATGAAATCGTTAATTCTGGGAAAACTGTTTATTCGTTAACAATGACCTTGACCTATTAGACAGTCTTAATGAGAACTAACGCAGCAAATCTAAACCAGAACTTTTGAACTTTGGAGAAGAGCAAAGAGAAAAGAAAGACGGAGGTGCGCGAGCAGGCGTTACCGTCATCGCATCATGTAAACCTATCTGTTAGAATAGCTACCTTTTTTAATTAATTTTTGTTTAGTTTTAAAATAAATGTGAAGAAAAACAAACGTCTTGGACCCCTTGTTGTCTCCCACATATATTAAATAACACATTCCAGTTTCGGTATTTTCACGGAGCTAGGCTTAACTACACAAAACCTCTGAGTGACACTCGCGGCAGAAACCTCCGGCCCTGGCGTTATGCACGCGTTTGCGTCTTTCGTCCCGAAAGGGTTAACTTCTAAAATAATACCAATATCATACAACTGAGATGACGACTGTGAATTAATCTTCTCACAATATTGGCATTCTAACTGCCTAAGCTCATCAAAAATAAAGAATTTTTAAATTTTCCTGAAATGGAATAAATGCTTCAATTTAAATTCCTCTAAATTTAGTTATTTCACAAGAGTAATTACACAACCAACAAAAAAAATTTGTGTTTAATTTGAAAGCAGATTAACATAAAAACAAAAAATGTGTCTCCCTCAAAATCAGCAGACGGCCTAAATTGCTCTTCGGAGGGAAAATGGGCTATTTTTTGAAGATTATAGAAGATTAATGTTGTCTTTTTAAAGAAACGTGTTCCCCTTCCCAACATTAGGGGCCACATCTCTAACTATGGTTCAGAAGTCCGCACATAATTGGTACTCTTGCATAGAGACTTGCCTGGTGAAGATTGTTTTGCATAGTAGAAGCGAAGACTTTTGTTTCTGATGCGACAAAAGGATTTTGAACGAGCTGAGGTCCAGTGATCCCTATCTTCCTTTGGCCTGAAAGAGCTAGAAAATGGTCTTTCGCACGTGTTGTGACTCGTGATCAACCTGGAACATGTCTTCTAAACTCAGAATCTTTACACTTAAAGTATCCTACTACGTTCGGAACCGTGATTTTTCAAACACAAATGAGTATATTTTTTTAATATTTAGGGTGACTTAGATTAGAATACACGTATGAAATTGTTTTAAGATAATTATTACAATTAAAAATGATTTCAATGCAAAATTTGTCCAAAAAATGAACATAGAATTGTTTACTTTCCAAATATTCTTCTTTTATGGAAAATGCTTCTGTAAAAATAATATTTTGCCTATACATAGCTCAGACCTCAGTACAGAGCCTAGACTACGATTTTTGAAATCAGTCGAACCTCCATATAACGAACTTCTATATTGCGAAATTTTCCATAAAGTGAACTTTTTCCAGGAACCAAGAACATTTTACGAACTTCTTCGTAAAATAACCTCCCAATATAGCGAAATGCATTTTCTGTATAACGAGAACTTTTTCTCTTACGATTCAATTTTTATTCTCTCTTTTAACACATTTTATGGTAGTCATTAATCTTGAACTGTTTTTATTAAGCGCCTGACTCGCCGAGAATAGAATTCTGGGCATTTCATCCAAAATGTGCAACTCTTAACCCCATTGTCTAGTTCACTGGAAGCATCTTCGATATCCCCTTTCACCGTCAGTCAAGTCTCGTGCCTTTGAACTAGTTTCCATTCATTTGTAGTGTTGATCAGTCGTACTGGTAACTTCGTTTCTTGTAGCTCAAAAATGTCAAAACGTAAGTGCTTGAGTATCAAAGAAAAAAATTTAATTCTTCAGGTAGTGGATGAAGGCGTCAAGAAACTTTTCTTGCAGTTTTTCTTTCTTTTTTTAATAGGTACGATAAGTAAGATAAGTAAAATAAATATATATCAATTTACAAAAATGTGTGAATAATTACTTTTTTAATACATAAATTTTATGAATTTAAAATTTTGTTTTATGTGGTTTATATAAAGAAAATTCAAAGATGTTCCTATATATATATATATATATATATATATATATATATATATATATATATATATATATATATATATATATATATATATATATATATATATATATATATATATATATATACATATATAACGAATTTTAAATATAACGATTTTTTTTCAAGATTTAGCGACTTCGTTATATAGAGGTCCCACTGTATATAATTTAAAAGTGCATTTATCCATATTTTAATACATCAGAGTGGAGAAATTTTAACAGAAAAACACTGATAATTATTTCAATTGGTAGTAACTCTGAAAATAATGTGAATATTTCAAAATTTGTAGTTCAGGCTTTCTGGAAAAGTCTCAGCTATATATAAGCAAAATGTTACTATTATTGAAGCAATTTTCATAAAAGGAGAATGTTTTGTAAAAAAGGTAATTCTAAGTTCACTTTTTGCCAAAATATTGCATTTAAATATTATTTATCGTAATAATATTCTTAAAAGAACTTTATATGTGTATTTTAATCTAAAAGTGACATTAAATATTAAAAAAATATATATTCGTTTATATATATATATATATACGCTTTTGCAAAATCACGGTTCTGAACGTAACCGGATAGCTTTAACTGATGTTATTTTTTCCTATTAGGAGTCATGATTGATTGATTGATTGACTATTAATGTCGCACTGTTCAGCTACACGAGGGCTTTTGGCGACGGACCACGTAATATTGAACCATGGTCAAGTGACGTGGACGACACCTGAGCTGGCACCCCCCTCTCCTAACTACCACACCACACCAACGGGAGGACGTTTCAGCTCTCGACAGATTTAACGTGCATCGCTGCGCTACACGGCAGGTCTTTAGTGGTACTGGGCTCGATCTCGTGACAAGGCAAGCCACGATCCAATACCTATACCACTCGGCTACCGCGGCCACCTATTAGGAGTCATACTAAGACGTTTGACAACCTCATTTATATCCATACAAATTCCTACCACCTTAAAAAAAGATTTCTAAACATTGCTGTATTTTCCCAGTTAGTGTTAGCAGAATTACTAACTATTATTGAAAATCGGCAATCACGTAAAAAACGTGCCCACGAAGTTGTGAAAGTTTAAATTTTGAATATTTTCTCCAACTACTTCGTAAATATCAATTTCTGTGAAATAAAAATAATGGCTGTCATTTTTTATCGCATACTTTTTCTTAGAGTTCATTACAATCATTGATAAGAACTATGAATTATATAGTTATTGACATTTTTTTTAATGTACTTCGAAAAACTTGCCGAGCCTGACTTTTGGAGGCCAATTATATCGATACATAAAGTAGCTAAATATGTCATTAATTAATTATTAAATATGCATTTATTGAAAATAAATCTCTGCAAACTATTTCCCTAAAATTATTTATTAATAATATTTCTTTTTTAATTTGCATACGTAAATTTTCAAGTTCAGTTAAATAATTGTAGCATGTTCCCTGAAATGCCAAAATTAATCTAACACTGGTGGTCTCGCTTCAGACTGATCACCTGATCGGGACATCCGCTCATGCACCTCAGCGCCCAATGGTCACGTATACTGGGATGGGTACAGTAGGCCCTGGCCCTCATTGTCTGTTGCGCCACTGAGTTGGAGTTTAATTTTGGTTAAAAAGTCTTAGACTCAAATTAAACTATTTCTCTACAATGCAAAGAACCGAAGGCGATGATTATTAATAAGTGAATACTGAGTGTGTGGGGAATAGTAGAATGTACATTGCAACTTTCATTCCCCCAGTACTCTCTCCCTGTATCGGCGAATCACTCTGACTGCTTTCGTGCGCAATAACTTTGACAGTAGTTGTTTTTTTTTAAACTTAATAATAAAGATGCTGCTAAATATAAATGCTTTTGGTGCCTTTACAGCCAAAAAAAATAATGGTCAAAATTTTTCAAAAAGTTTATTTGTACGGAATAAGGTGTCTCGTGAAAAATTTGGATTTTCTCGTGAAAGAGTTTCTTCTATGACATCATAAAATAATCTATAAACGGTGGAACCGAATTCATGGTACAAATTTTAAGGGTAAATGTAGGACATTGTGTGTGTGTAGCAATCATTTATTGTATAGGAATGCATGGGCGCAAGTGCCTCAATGAGGTGCAAACAACGAAAATAAAAGAAAATAGAAAAGGGAGTTATCTGTCGGTTGCATTGGCGGTAGAGAGCAGTAGATGTCTAGCCACCGTTCAACATGATGCATCTCAGTAGGAGAAAGCGCCATTCGATATTCTGCTGAAATCTACGATTGGAGAATTTACACATACCGAAAAAGCACACATACATTACACGTACGGCCGTGCAAATGGTACTATGCTGCGAATGTATCACGCGCTGTTTCCTGATCGATATGCGCCATTTGTAACACACAGAACATTTGTGCCAGAACACTTCAGCACTGATGTGTGAGCACTTACCTGAATACCACGTTTTGGACGTGATGGATTGGGCGTGGTGGACCAGTCCCTAAACCACCCTGATTTCCTTATTTATCGAACCTCAATTACTTTTTATGGGGACATCTGAAGAATCTTGTTCATGCGATTCCACTTGACTCAGATGAGGATTTCATTTCTCGAATATCCGAAGCTGCTGCACGTGTGCGTGAAATACCTGGCATCTTTGAACGTGTACGCCAATTGCTCCACCGACACTTTCAAGCATGGGTCACTACTGGTGGAGGCAATTTTCAACAATTATTGTAAACATTAAACTTGTCAACGATGCTTTCAATAAATACTTTGACTTTCCTTTCGTCTCTTATATTTGGTGTTCGTGCCTCAACGCGTCACTTGCGCCATTACATTCCTATACAGTAAATGAATGTTGCAATGTCCTTTACCTTCTCTTAAAGTTTGTAATATGAATACATGTACCTTGTAAGAAGCCTGCGCCTCTCTCGCAAACATCTAGATGTGTAGGGGGAAGGGAAGAAACATTCGACATGATTCAAATTTAATCGGTTTACTTCAACACTAAGATCAGGCACTATTTCAACTAATAATCTAAGAGGATATCTCAATAAAAATCGTGAAAGTGGAACAACGACAGAAACGCATAAGCGATTAATCGACTAACAAACTGGATCCTTCTATTAATACAGGATCTAATATTTTCTCTAATTTAGTCTAATCTTACTTCAATCTTAGTGAACACTCGTCCCCTTAAAGATTCCTTCTACTAATAATCAATGCTCTATAATTCAAATATTATACCTGTAATAACAGTCTCGCCTATCTAAGGTATATCTCCGCTCCTTCTCCTACTAAAGCTTGAAAACCTCGCCTATTTAAAGTAAATTAGTTTGCATATCACTATTCTCTTCTTGCGAAGGGCTGGCTGTGAAAAAAGAGAATTGATAGCCCACAGATTTTCCAAGAGGATCAGTTCGAAGGTCGCGTATAGATCCGTAACAATCCTTCATATAATATGTATTTATATCACTGTGAAAGAACTCTAAGGAATTTTTCTCAGACACAAAATCACCGTCCAGAGGAAAGAAAAAAATAGTTAAATCTGCCCGTTAAACCAGTGGAGCTAAATGTCTTAAGGTTGACATGGTTTGGTAGTTAAGAGAGGGATGTGCCAGCTCAGGTGTCTTCCTCGTCACCTTACCGAGGCTTCAAATTTGGAAGTACGTTGCCAATAGCCCTCGTGTTGCCTTATAGTGCGAAGTTAATAAAACTATCAGTCACAAAAACGATGATATTTCTAAAAGTGAAATTAGACCGTAAGCAATATTTAGTAACAAAAATGCCCTAAATTCCTCTCTTTCAGATTTCGTTCAGAACTTTTCTCGACAATAATGTTCTTTTATCAATGACGTTGTGTTGTAATGGGGAAAATGGGGAAGGTAATTTATTGTAGAGTATGTGGGCGTAATTCTCTGCCTATAATCATAACTGAACTTATTTCGAAATTTAATCTACCTTTGAGCCAGATATTTTTCTTTGTGTGTTTCTTCTTTCTTTGATATTATAGTTTTTTTCTCTAACTGTATAGGGTAGTTTCTCTTTCTTCAAAGTAAAGTACAAAGTGTTTTTTTTTAATCACATCTTATATATAGAAATTAAAACTTTTTTTTTCAAAGTAAAACTATTTTTTAATCTGTATTCCTAAAAATAATTATAAGGTGTTTTTTTAATTATTTTGGGATTTGAGATGATAAAATTACAATATAAAACATGTGTATTTCTTTTTTTATTATTTAACGTAAAATATTATTATACTTTCCGGAAAAAAAGAATGTTTTTTAACACAAATCTATTTTTCATATACTTCGAAATTCTTCACGTAGTTAAATTTTCTTGAGTGAGAAAAAACCATCATTAATGTGTTAAATGAAAGACATTTTTTTAAGCCTTGCAATTGAGTTGATTAAAAATTTTGAGAGAATGCTAATATATTTTTTAATTAACTGTATTTCTTTTTGTATATTTTTTCTAGCACATTTGAGTGGAAACCTTAAATTTTAAAGCCAAGTAGAAAAAACTTTTACCATGTGATAAGTTTTTTATTGACTTGATATTTTTATAGGATTTCTTGAAAATTGCAAAATTCAATTGACATTAATTTTTTATTATAATAGTAAGTCATTTTCCAACATATTCATTAATTGTTTACTCATGTAACACGCAATAGGAGGATCATGTAATTTTGAGCCATAATCAAAACCGATGATAATTGAGTTGTGTGACTTTTGAGAAAATTAATGCTAGAGAATGAGTTAAGAAATTTAATAAATGTTTTATTTACGTCACAGCTTTTCACTGCAGTACATACATTGACTTTGAAGTTATTCAAAACATTGGTTATTTCATTAGAGTTTAGAATAGAATATTTGTGAGGGAGGAGGCCACACGACCGTTCTATTCGGTGTTTTTCAACGGACTCCCCTTTCCACTGCATGGTCTTGCGATGAGAACGGCTTCTTTTTTTCCGACACCTCGAATGACACTCGGAGTTTTTCTCACAGTAAAACGTTGCCAGGGGAGATGGCAGAATACTGGACTAGGGTTTCTGATTTCCCGGGTTTATCCATCCCCGGGAATGTAATTGTCATTTCAGAGGCTCCCGAAAATGCATCAAAATTTTTAAAAATTTAAAAGCAAGTTATTTTTTAAATAAAATCAATAATAATTATATAAAATAAGGATATATATAAAATCCAAAATTAATACTTATTTATAAAATGAACTAAAAAATACAAAAAATATTTAACAAATTGATTATTCATTTTTAAAATAGGATTTCAGAAAGCATATGCAATTTATACTTTTATCATCCAGCCTAGTTCTAAGCTTTGTGACGAACAGTCCAGCAGCATCCTAAAATGCTCTCTTTTGCCTTCAACTTATTGTTTTTGAAGCTTCATATAGTTTTATAATGTTTGGTAATGGATTTTTTGTCGAGTCAAACAACTGCATCTCTTGTTTCATGATTTTGTTGAAACTAGTACTTTTTTTTGTTGAACAAGATAAAACTTTTGTTTTAGAGTCAATTGCTTTCTCTAATTTTTCGTCCAATGTCAGAGATTCTTCTTTCAAAATTTCTATGCTCTTTTCTTCTGAGTGTGAAGGCTTGGGTATTGATCCCTCTTCTTCGCAGAAAAGCTTTTTCCCTATCTCTCTCTCATTAGGGCTTGTCTCACCAAACAGTTTTTACTAGGCAATCGCGAAATATCGACAGTAAAGGCAGTGCTTCGTATTTTCTCCTAAAATTCAGGTATTGCATTAATCGTATTAAATTAACGTTGCATCTCTCATCAATTCTTTGGATTAGACAATATTTCATATTTTTCGCAAATTCTGAACTTTATTCGCTCCCTTCTCCAACGAAAGAAAATACATCTTGTGCAGTTGGCAAAGTTGCATTATTTTTCTAAGTCTATTTTCACTGGCTTTAAGCTTGCTACAATTGTGTAGTCACAGTTTCAAACACTCCACATTGACCATCATTTGTTCTTTAATGCCAACTAATGCTTTTAAAATTACTGAGTTTATTTCTAAAACTCTTTCATGGCTTGCCAACAAACTATTGCAGCGTGTTTTGCTATCCAAACGAAACATCTTTTCGTCGAACCATCGATTCCAGGGAAATCCCGGGAACAAAGTATAATTCCCGGGAATATAAAAAATGCAAGAATCTTATGATTTCCGGGATCCCGGGAGAGAAACCCTATACAGGACCCTCTAATATTTAAGGGTGTTCGTATCCATAGGAATACTGTTATACTATCCACAAAAAGAGTGACGCGTAAACGCGCGCGCGCGACACAGTTGGTATGCAATTCCACAAGCTTCCACATAACGCCATTGGGATGAACGTATGTAAGTCCGGTAGATTTGATATGCATCTTCTCCTTTACACAGCACGCCTTCAGTCTCACCAGTATTAACATCCATGGCTTGATGAAAGTTCTACAAGTATGGGGACACTTGAAAAAAGGGAAAAACTAAAAGAAAACTTAACTGGACATCAAATTCAAATTGATAAATTCTCAAATTTTTGCTCCTATTTAAAGGAATACAATATTAATGTGCGTTTTAGTATCGTTGCATTAAGGTATCCGACTACGTTCGGAACCGTGATTTTAAAAAAGCGCATAAATGGATAATTCTCATGATATTTAGTGTCACTTATATTAGAATACATGTATAAAATTGTTTTAAGGACACTTTGACAAAAAAAATATTTAAATACAATATTTTGGCAAAAATTAACTTAGAATAATCTTTTTTCAAAATGTTTTCCTTTTGTAAAAAATACTTCTATTATAATAATAGTTTGCCTGTATATAGCTCACACCTCTCTACAGAACCTCAACTAAAAAAAAAATTTTTGAAAAATCCACATTATTTTCAGAGTTACCACCAATTGAAATAATTATCGGCGTTGTTTTCTTAAAATTGCTCCCCTCTGTTGTCGTAAAATATAGATAAACCCGCTTCTATGTTATATAGTTCAAAAATTCTTGTTGAGCCTTTGAACAGAGGTCTGAGCTATATACAAGCAAAATATTATTATAATAGACGCGTTTTTCACAAAAGGAGAACTATTTGAAAATAGATTATTCTAAGTTAATTTTTTGCCAAAATATTCTATTTAAATAATTGTTTTTGACAAAACGTCCTTAAAACAGTTTTATACATGTATTTTAACCCTTCCAACTGGACAGCACGGATTTTCCCGCCCTACTAGAGAGGCTTCAAAAACGGACCACACTGAATTTTTCCTAAGGCCGGGGACTCACAAAAATGAACCAAACAGATTTTTCCCCTTCAAGTAATGTGTTCAAAACCGGTAAGGTGGTATTTTTCCGAATTCTTTTCCCCCTTTAAAGGTTTACGATCTTGAAAGATAATTAGAGACGGTCGGGGAGACACAATAGGCATTGAGGGGAACTTTTATGGCTCACGGGGAGACCGGTTCCTATGGCAATCTTAAAATCTTCAACCTAAAGTGTACACAAATAGCAAGTCAACGAGTTGAGAATTCTCATTTTTTTCTTTACCTTAAAATTCTCAATTGGAATTAAGTTTTTATAATGTATGTCTAAGTTTTTAAAAAATATCTGTAGGATTTAAATTCAAATTATATATTAAAACATTGAGGATAATTTACTGTTTCATTTTTCCTATTTTAATCAATACTTTCAGGGATTTTTTTAAAAATGATTATTTTGTTATGTGTCAAAAAAAAAAAAAAAAAAAAGAAAGGTTCAAAATTTAAAATCTTTTAAAATTTCGGACACTTCTAAACATGAATAATTTTTAAGCTTTTGTATTATATTATTTGCAAAAATTTATATGTATTGTTAAAAAAACCCTATTTAAATCTTTTAGTTTTTCATAATTTTAAAGCCAGATATTCAGGGCATCTTACATAGAATCCCTTGTTTTGTATTGTTCAGATAACAAATTATATTTGAATTTTGAATGTCTGAACATTAATTTCATTCAAAGAGAACTTTAACTTCAATTTTATATTTTTTACTTGAATCTTCAAATAAAGAGTATTTAAAAGCATCTGGACAAATTTACAGTTAACATTTGCGCATATAAATAAATATAAAGATCCTTTTTAAATTCAAGTTAAAAATATATATATTTATGCATAATCCCTCATCATTCATGTTCCATTAGTGGTTGACTGAAGAAAAGGTTATTAAAATTTGGACATTTTTATTATCTTAACCATGCAAAACTAGGAATTTTGTATTAGCTCCACTAAAATTCTGCATTGGAAATTCGAAAAGATATTTACGCGTGTCTCACATACTCAGTTGAAAAACATATATTTACCATAAGTACTAATAATTCTTTGGATATTTAAAATTATCATTAGAATAATTTTTTAATATATATATATAAATATATATATATATTCAACTTCTAATATTTTTTCAAGTATTCCTTAAATTTCATATATTTAATTAAGTGAGGGGATATTAAAGTCGCACTCTCTCTCTTCTCTACTCAACTACTTGAGGGCTTTTGGCGACGGACAAGTGGCCGGGGTATCAGGTGGTCAAGGTATCGAATCATGCTTGGCATGTCTCGAGTTCGAGCCCAGTGCCACAAAAGACCCGCCGTGTAGGGCAGCGATGCACGTTAAATCTATCGAGAGCTGAAATATCCTCTCGATGGTGTGGTGTGGTAGTTAGGAGAGGGGGGTGCCAGCTCAGGTGTCGCCCTCGTCATTTGACCATTTTTCAAAATTACGAGGTCCATCACTAAAAGCCCTCGTGTAGCTGAACAGTGCGACGTTAATATTCACTCACTTGGCGACGGACCTCGTAATTTTAAACCATGGTCAAGTGACGAGGATGACGCTTGAGCATCGCTCCCTTACACGGCGGATCTTCAGTGGTGCTGGGGTCGAACTCATGACACATCAGCTACGAGTCCTTTACTTTGACCATTAGGCTACCGCGGCCTCAAAATGTGGTTGAAAACTGCATGTTATGAGTAAAAATATGCTGAAACATTTGATGAACTTATAATAGATTTTTGCATAGAAGATAGATGTGTGATATGCTAAAATGACAATATGTAAAAGTTATGAGAATATCGATGACAATTTTTGAAAAATTCAATTTAAGTTTTAGTTTTGAAACTTATTCGTTTTTTTTTTCGCATTTAATATTAAATAGTCGCGATAACAAATTAATAGTTTAACGCATTCATAGATTATAAAAAATAAAGGTATAAATGACATTGTTGGGAATAATAAGTTTTTATAGTTTTGAATTCAGACTTCTTTGCAGGAGTGTAGACTATTAAAAGGCTGATGTAGAAGTTAGAAAAACTAATATTTAAAATATATGGAAAACAATATCTGCAATTCCATGATCTTGACGAGCAGAAGACGGCATTTTTACTTAGTAGGGCAGAGTAAGCATAAGGTAGGAGTTTGTGGAGTAAACAACCAGAACTCTGCAGTTTTGGCAGGTAATGAACACCCATTTGATGCTTTCTCTCAGTAAGGAATATAAAAATAACAAATACAAAAAATAAGTCATGTAAAATTTTATATATTTTAATAACAATGAATTGTGAACTTAATTTCCGATTCATTGTCACGAGTTGGTAACTACGGTACTCTATCGACGTACTTCTTATATATATATATATATATATATATATATATATATATATATATATATATATATATATAAGAAGAAGTACGGTTGATAGAGTACCAATAATTTTAACGCAATTTTATATTTCGTTCTCGTAAACTTTACTCCTTTTAAAACATGTATTGAGAAAATACTCTCCTTTTGTATATTTATAAATTTTTAAAAATATAATGGTTATCTTTTACCCAACATTTTAAATCAGGGGCGGCAACTGTGTAGCTAAGACGTGCCAAACCAATCTGTCAGTATCATTCAGCGTGCCACATAGTAGGAAATTTTTGAAATCCTTCGATTCTTACGGTAATATTTGCAGATTTAAAGAATAGAGGTAAATAATTTAGATTTACAGTTTTATTTTTTATATTAATTATGGATCAATAAAATACATTTATTAACGTAAAAATAAACAATATAAAATGTTCCTATTTCTTCAACAAAGATAAAAAATTAAAAATGTATGTTTCCAAAATATTTACTTAAATAAGAAATAGACAAAGTGAAATATAAATGATTCCCTTCATTACAGTTAAATAAAAATTGTAATGCGAATTAACTCTTTTCACGACTCTTCTTTCATATCGCAAACCAGGGGTATAATGCATGACACGATTCTGAGCATTCAGTTGTTAAACAATTTCTTTGCGGAGTCAAAATATTTTTCATATTAGGAAAGATTTTTTTTACTTTGATATGCCGAATCATAAGTGGAAAGCAGAGTACATGCAATTTTCTTTTTTTCAACAATTAAATCCTAGCAATAACACTCAATTATTTACAAAATAGCTGTAAATTTATCCTTAGAATTATCTTTCAGATTATTTTGTAGTTCCATAAATGGCCATAACTCAGAAGATGTTTGTCAAATAAGGTCTATTATCAACTTCCATCCACTCAAGAATTGACAAATTTGTAGAGTAGTGCTGAGTGCCACTAAGAATTGTACCACGTCCACAGGTCCATAGATTGCCGACACGTTTTAAATGTTCTTATTATCTAACCATCTCCTATTCAAACACAATTTATATGATAAAAAAGGGTTTTCATTCATTTTGTAGGGAATTGTATTAGATTCAACCATAAGTAATTTGTGTATCAAAAAAATTACATTGTTTCGGGGATCCCCTTAGAGCAAAATGAAAGGAATTTGACATAATTATAGTAAGTTTCTCTAAAAGGGAAACGTTCACTTTCAAAATACACTGCGTAAAGTGGTTTTAGGTGTACGAAGTTATATTCACTATTATTCCAAAAATAAATTTTGATATTTTGGTTTTTCGTTAAGTTTTGAAGTTATTTCTTCAAATGTACTTCTCCATTACATTTCTTTCAAACTTGCTATTTTCTTTTTGCGGCCACGGTAGCCTGATGGTCATGGTTATGAACTCGTGTCCAGTGTTCGAGCCCTGGTACCACAAAAGTTTAGCGTTGAAGAGGAGCTGATGCACGTTAAACACGTCGAGGTCAATCGTCATCACGTTGGTGTGATGTGGAAGTTTGGAAGGGGGTTATCAGCTCAGGTATCGTCCTTGTCACTTAACCGTGGTTCAAAAATTATACGTAGTCTCTCGTCAGTAGCCACCGTGTTGACTTAGAATGCAATATAAACCCTTGACGTGTGCACTTGAGTTAATTCGAGAGTACGCTAAACAGTTCCATATATGCACATTAGATATAAAGTCAAACGAGGTCGCATTTTTATGCTGCTGTAATTTTCTCACTCAAATATCAGCGAGCGCCGTCTGCACTCGTGATATTTGACTGTTGTTTCTTATATTTACGATTTAGTCGTTAAACATCAAAAACTCGTTTTCAATGTAAAGACTGTAATGTTGGACTGTGTGTGTGTGCAGTGCCGTATTTCGAAAAATATCACACTGTGACATTTCTGTAAACGACATGTATGTGTCTTTCTCATACTTCTTTGATATTTTTGCTATTTATACCTGTTAAAATTATTTTTTATAAAGGTTTTTGTAATTAATTGTAAATTGAATAAAACCTTTTCTTACAATTATATGTATTTGAGGATGAAATCTGATTTACTTTATTCAGGAAATTTTTAGTAAATTTCATTTTCTTAGCCAACTTATTTCTTTTAAAACATGCATATTTGTGTATTATATAATTAAATTTCTAACTATCTAAAATTATGTCTGGATTTTTTTTCATCATTAAAATCTTTCAGGATTTTACAAATTATCTTTGCCATTATTCATTATGTACTTAATAATAAGGAAAAATATATCTAAATATAAATAATTTCTGGCCTAATAAACATATAATTGTTTTTAGCTACAGTTTGGAAAATGCATTGAAATTTTTATCGGGACAGGATTTTAACATATATGAATGTGTTTTTTACTGCCACTATGTTATATATTTATCTTTAATTCTTTTTACAGTATGAGTAGAAGTCGTAAACAGTTTGTCACAGTAAAATTAATTTTTGTTTTATAGTCAAATTATACTATTATATTGATTCTGAAAATAATAGGTTAGTTTGACAAGCCATTATTTCACAATTTTAAAGCATTGAACAGTTTTGAAATTTTTAAAACTTTTCTAAATTGTTAAATTATTAAAAATATTTAATTATTGTAAGTGATTAATATTTCTTAGATTATTGAAACAAAAAGTATGAAATTTAAAATATATCTTAGTTGAATTTTAATAATTATTTTTATGGCTAAACCTG